>CM060329.1:9849852-9859852 GCA_030674155.1 Stramonita haemastoma
CCCCCACCCCCAATTTCTCTTTCGTCCCTTCTCCTTCTCTCCTCTCCCTCCCCCTCCCTCTACCCCCCCCCCCTCTCTCTCTCCATCTCCCCCTCCCCCCTCTCCCCCCCTCCCCTCTCTCTCTCTCTTAGTAACTGTCAGCCACTTTAACAACCAAAACGTTCTGTACATCTTCTGCCCCACCCCTAACCCAAAACCTTTACCCTAAATATAGGCTACCCCAGAGGAGAAGAAGCACACACGTTCCATTATCCCTCCTACTAGCCACGCCCACACAACACGCCCTGGCCCTTTAAACGTGAATCAGCGGCTTCCAGAGTGCTGACTCCCTCTTAACGTCATTGACTCCCAGTGTTCTGATTTCCCTCTTGACTTTCAGGTATGATCCCTTCTTAACGTCAGTGACCCAGTGTGGCCCCTTTGGGATCCCTTCTTTAACGTCAGTGTACTGACCCCATCTTAAGAACGTCAGAGTGTACTGATTTCCCCATTCTTTATTTAACGTCAGTTTTACTGCGGAATCCCCTTCGCCAAAACGGGTTAAAAGTTTCCCACTGACTCCCTTTCAAATCTTTAAAACGTACAATTTTGGGGGGTCCTAGACATCCCCTTTTAAGGGGCCAGTGCTGCCCCCTTTCTTAACGCCCCTTTAAAGCATGACTGACTCCCCTTCTTAACGTCAGTGTTCCCAAAGTGCTGACTCCCTTCTTAACGTAAATGTATGACCCCCTTTCTTAACGCAGTGACGACCCCCTTCTTAACGTCACGTCTCCCAGTTATGATTCCCTTCTTAAGCTCACGCCTGTGTTCTCATTTCTTATTGCGCTATACACACTTTTTTTTTTGTTACCATCATTGGTTACGTCAATATTATTGTCATTGTTTTGATGATGATGAAGTTGATGATGAAACTTTTGCTGCGTGCATTTTGTGTTTAAATTGTTGAATATGCAAAATCAAAGTGGAGTGCAATAAAGCAATACAATGATGCTGAATCGACAATAAACCACACACAGAGACCCAGACACAAACAAACAACACACACACACACAATATACACACACGCACAAACTCTCTTTCTCACAAACACACACACACACACACACACACACACACACACACACACACACACACACAACACACACACAGCCACAAACTCACACACACACACATAAACACACTACACACACACATACACACACACACACACACATAAAACACACACACACACAACCACAAAACTCACACACACCACACATAACACACACACACACAATATATTTTAACAAATAAAAAGGATGAAGACAGAACGCAGAAGACAGCCAAAGGAAGAGAGAGGAGAGAAAAAGAGGGAGAAAAGCAATACAGCCCCCCCCAAAAAAGGCAACATGCGCGGCATGCAAATCTCCCATTGAAAAACAAGAGATGACTTTGATCTAGTGTTTTGGTCATTTCTCTTTCGTTCGTTTTGCTTTAACCTTTTTTGTCGTTGGTCAATAATCTTCACAGAAATGTATCTAACATTGTCCATATCACAGACACACATCACACACACACACACAACACACACACACATCACACACACACACAACAAATATACACACACGCCACACACACACACACCAGCACGCCGACACAAATATCACACACCGCACACACACACACGCACGCACGAACACACAAATATACACACGCGCGCGTGCACGCGCACAGAGATTAGTTGTCCAATTAAGTTTGTTAAATGTTTGAGTTTATAAACCTTCCTCAGAGAATACAAACAAACCATTCGACTGAAGGAAAGATGAGTGGTGTGTTGTGTGTGTTGTGTGTGTGTGTGTGTGTGTGTGTGTGTGTGTGTGTGTGTGTGTGTGTGTGTGTGTGTGCGTGCGTGCATGCGTGTGTGTGTCCATGTGTGTGTGCGTGCATGCGTGCATGCATGCGTGCGTTTCTCTGTGTGTGTGTATTTCGCAGAAGGATAATAATAATGATAATAATAGATAATAATATAAAGAAGAAGAAGAAGAAGAACAACAACAACAAACCAACAACAATAAATAAAATAATCTCATTTCTCATCAGAAAATAATCCTTGACTTCATGTTTTAAAAGCTCACAAACAAATGAATGCAATACTGCGCTAAACTTGAAGCTGTGTGACACAACGGGGAAAGGAAACTAAAAGCCCAGGCAGCAAGCATACCTACACCTTTTTTCTTCTCTGGGTAACTTGAACCTGATGCTCATCGGGCACTCTCTCCCCTGTGACTGACTGAGGACATGAAAGACTCGGGGACGCTTTGATCACCTCCCCTTGTGTCTTCACCTCCTCCCTTACCCCTACTCGTCCTCCTCCGCAACATACCCTCCCTCCCCCTTCTACCCTCCCTCCTCCTCCTCCTCCTCCTCTCCTCCTCCTTCCTCCTCCTCCTCTTCCTTCCCCTCCTCCTCCTCCCCTTGTCCTACCCATAATCTTCTTTCCCTGCTATCCTGCTTCAGGCTATAAATCCAGTCTGGCTTTCCTTCTCAAGTTGCGTTGCCCTCTGCACGTGAACCTTTGCGCATCCTGAAAGCGTCATGGGTTTTGCCCTTTCATTGGTTTGTCAATTACCCCCATCTCTCTGTCTCTTTTCTGTGTGTCTGTGTCTGTTTCTGTCTCTATCTGTCTGTCTCTCTGAGTGTTTCTGTCTGTCTGTCTCTGTCTCTTTGTCTGTCTGTCTGTCTCTGTCTCTAATTGTCTGTTGGGTTGTGTGTTGTGTGTCGTGTGTTGTGTGTCTGTTGTCTGTGCTGTCTGTGTGTCTGTGTGTCTGTGTGTCTGTCGTGTCGTCTGTCTGTCTGTCTGTCTGTCTGTCTGTCTGTCTGTCTCTCTCTCTCTCTCTCTCTCTCTCTCTCTCTCTCTCTCTCCTCTCTCTCTCCTCTTCTCTCTCTCTCTCCTCAGGGACTGGATGTAAAAAAGCACATGGGTGTTTATCTGTTATCCTCGAGATAAAATAATTTGATTTGATTTGATCTCTCTCTGTCTGTGTCTTTCTGTCTCTGTCTGTCTGTCTGTCTGTATCGTCTGTCTGTATCTGTCTGTCTGTCTGTCTGTCTCTGTCTGTCTCTCGTCTCTGGTCTCTCTGTCTCTGTCTCTTCTCTCTCTCTCTCTTCTCTTTTCTCTCTCTCTCTCTCTTTCTCTCTTCTATCTATCTATCTATCTATCTATCTATCTATCTATCTATTGACATACGCTATTTTAATATACCCCATACATAGGAAAGAAAGCATTTTAATCCAGTTGATTACAGAAACATTTCTTTCATTGAACGTTTGCACTGAGCATTTATCAGATCTTGTAGAAAACAGAAATCAATATTCTTGGAAAAATGCATGCAGGTTTTTGAAGAGCCACTTAGCAATAGATCACGTTTCCATGTCATCTGCATTAATTGAAAGACAGCTTCTATGACCTAGAGCATTTCTTGTATGATGCTTTTATCGATTTCAAAAATGCTTTCGACCTTATTTTCCATAGAAAACTCTGACTGATCCTTCAAAAAAAGTAAATAGTAAGATACTAAAACACTTCAGATTATAAATGTTATATATCTAACTATGTATGTATGTATGTATGTATGTATGTATGTATGTATGTATGTATGTATGTATGTATGTATGTATGTATGTATGTATGTATGTATGTATGTATGTATGTATATTGTTGTATGTTGTTGTAGTTTGTGTGTGTATTATGTATCTATGTATCTATGTATCTATCTATATATCTTGTATCTCTATCTCTCTATCTTCTATCTATCTATCTATTATTATATATATTTCTATATATATCGTATACTTGGCAAAAGTGAAGGTGAAGTTATCCCATAAACTATGTGGTCCTAGGGGAGCAAGGCATCAGAGACCTTAACTTCTTCAGGGACCAGCATATGGAGAGCGACGCCCTCTCTCTACCTCGCTGCTTTACCTTCCTGACCCTAAAGAGGGCAGGTACCCATTACAGCATGGTAACTGGGAAACTTATACTGAAGCCAAGGCGCGCAAACGGTCACCTATCCACTTAATAATCTGCACTCAATGCTGCTTGACCTCAGCTTGGGGAAAGTGAGCGCTCTGACTACTAAACTATCCCGTCCCCCGTTAAGTGTACTACATTTCTAAACTATTGTAGCGACAGGTTTTGGCTTTGGCATGAGAAGACAGGTGTGCCTAGCTATGCAAGCTTTCTTAGTCAGTCTGTTTAAACATGATTAATCCATTGCTTTCATCAAAAGTGGAATGAAAATATCAACAACAATAAGCACTGGCTGGATTCAGAGTGTGCACTACGAACATTGAAAGTGTAATCATGTATGTTAAGGAAGTGTACTTTGCCTTAGTGAACAACAAACATGTCCCTGAGGCTCAGATCAGATGAACATTTGGGGATTTCACAACCACAAAGGCACAGCAAAAACTACACAGCTAGCCGCTTCTGGGTGGCAGATGTTTTAGTGTTTGTTGTGTCACATGCACAAGGCTGTAGAAACAGAACTCTACAAAAACTACACAGCTAGCCGCTTCTGAGTGGCAGATGCTTAGTGTTTATCGTGCCACAAGGCTGAAGAAACACAACTCTGTTCTTGTTGCACTCTAGGGAACTTCACACAGATGCTTTTTTTTCTTCTCTAAAAATGTTTTATTGATCTTGGCTAACTTCGCTTCAAAGATTGAATGCAAGCAAGGTGGGAAATGTGTCCAGGATCTGGGTAGAAATATAATTATTATCTATCATGCCAACAAGCACGCGTGTGTGTGTGTGTGTGTGTGTGTGTATGTGTGTGTGTGCGCGCCGCGCGTGTATGTGTGCGTGCGCGTGCGTGCACGCGGGTGTGTGAGTGTGTGTGTATGTGTGCGTGCGTGCGTACGCGTGCGCGCGCGCGTGTGTGTGCACGTGCCTTGATGTTTACTTAAAGATTGTGCCAGTCTATAAATGAACCGCATCATACCCTCAGGGTTAATCAGAATGGAGAGTTTTCTATCCCTCTACTTTCCACCCACAGATATGAGTGATCAACGGATAGACCAATACATATTTCATATCCACGTAGGGTTTCTTTTTCGTGTGATTGCTTTTAAACTGTGGACTCTAGCATGCACTGTGTGTGGGACTGGATGTGGCCATAATCTGCTGCACGTTATTTTCTCCTTTTGCTTTGATGTCTAGTTTCTTTTTTAAATTTTTTATTCTTTCCTTGTTACTGGCTCAGACGTTTCTCCTCTTTCGACTTCTCCGTGCTTCCGTAGAAACGGATAATGACGAGAAACAGGAGCCTCCTGTGGATGGATGGATGGTGGATGGAGGGGGATGGATGGATGGGTGGATGGGGATGGATGGATGGGATGGATGGATGGATGGATGGATGGTGGTGGATGGAAGGATGGATGGTGGGTGGATGGTGATGGATGGGTGGGTGGATGGATGTGGGTGGGTGGGTGGGTGGTGGATGGATGGATGGATGGGTGGTGGGTGGGAGGGGGGATGGATGGGTGGATGGAAGGATGGGTGGATGGGGGATGGGTAGGTGGATGGATGGATGGATGCAGATACAGAGACACAAGAGAGAACACACACATCAGAGACGACAGAGAAAGACAGAGACACAGACAGAGACAGACAGAGAGAAAGACAGACAGAGACAGAAACACAGACAAAGACATAGACAAGAAACAGACACATCTGGCACAAGACCATCTTGACACGAGTCTGTAAACTCTCCAGCCACCAAAGCGGTCTAGCTTACCATACCTTCCTAACCAAACACCAAAAGGATTTTGCCCAGAGACGTTTTTTGGCCCAAGGTAAAAAAAAAAAAAAAAAAAAAAAACCAACTAAAAAAAAACCTCCTAGGGGGGGCAGATTTGGCATGGGCAGTAGCACTTGCGTGAAAGTTCAGATGGCCCTGCAAGTCTCTGGTGTTTGTGGTGTAATATAATGATTAAGTTGCGGGAGGAAGGGCTGGCAGTTATTAAGCTAATGGCATGGGCTCTTCTTGACGCTTGGGCCTTCTCTGGGGACTTGGGGTTTTTGCTGGTGGTCTGCGTATAGCTAGCTGACTGGGAAATATTCACTTATTCTCCTCTGTTTCTTTTTTTTTTGTTTTCTTTTTATGTTGACTCTTTGCTTTGTTTTTTTTTTTTTTATAGTTTTTTTTGTTCTTCTCGTTTGTTTCTTTTAATATTATTACTATTATTATTATCATTATTATTCTTTTCTTTTCGTTTGTTCGTTCGTTCTTTCTTTCTAAAAAATATTTCTTTCAGTCATTCATTCCTTTCTTTTCTTTTCTTTCTTTTCATTCATTCTTTCTTTCTCTCTTTCTTTCTTTTCTTTTTTTTTTTTATTTTCTTTCAATCATTCATTAAGCTCATTTCTTCTTACTCTCTTTCTTCTTTCTTTCTTTCTTTCTGTCTTTCTTTCTTTCTAATTCTTTCTTTCTTTCCTATTTTTTTTCAATCATCCATTCTTTTCTTTTCTTGTTTCCTTTTTTCTTTCTTTCTTTTTTTCTTTCTTTCTTCTTCTTTTCTTTTTCTTTCTTTCTTTCTTTCTTTTCTTTCTTTCTTTCTTTCTTTCTTTCTTTCTTTCTTTTTTCTTTCTTTCTTTTTCTTCTTTCTTTCTTACTTTCTTTTCTTTCTTTCTTTTTTTCTTTCATTTCTTTCTTCTTTTCATTTCTTTCTTCTTCTTTTCTTTCTTTCTTTCTTTTTCTTTCTTTCCTTTCTTTTTCTTTCTTTCTTATTTTCTTATCTCTTCTTCTTCTTTCTTCATTTCTTCCTCCTCTTCTTCCTTCATTACTATGCATATCATTATCATTTTCTTCTTCTTCTTGCTTTCTTTCTTTGCTTCTTTCTTTCTTCTTCTTTCTTTCTTTTTCTTTCTTTCTTTCTTCTTTTTTCTTCTCTTTTCCTTTCTTTCTTTCGTTCTTTCTTTCTATCAATCTTTCATTCTTCTCTGAGACCACTCTCAGAGGAAGGGGAAAAAAGCCCTGCTCTGCACTGCTGCTGGGTGCTGCTCAGTGATGCCTGTAAAACTGATCTATCATATGCGAGGACATCACCTACACAGCCACTTACTATCGCCAAGCCACCCTGAATAAGACATCCACAAAGGCTGGAGAGAGAGAGGAGGAGAGAGAGAGAGGAGAGAGAGAGAGAGAGAGAGAGAGAGAGAGAGAGAGAGGAGAGAGAGAGAGAGAGAGAGAGAGAGAGAGAGAAGAAGAAGAAGAGAGAGAGAGACAGAAGAGAGACAGAAGAGAGAAGCAGAAGAAGAAGAGAAAGACAAAGAACAGAAGACAGAAAGACAAAGAGAAAGACATAGACAGAGAGAGGGGGAGGAGGGAGGAAGAGGAAAGAGGAGAGGAGAGAGAGAGAGAGAGAGAGAGAGAGAGAAGAGATAGAGAGAGAGAGAGAGAGAGAGAGAGAGAGAGAGAGGAGAGAAGAGAGAGAGAGAGAGAGAGAGAGAGAGACGATGGGAAGACTGACAGACAAGAGGAAGGAAGACGGACAGACAGAAGATCCAGAAGAAGAAAGACAAGAAAGACAGAGACAGAAGAAGACAGAGAAGAAGAAGAGAGAGAGAGGAGAGAGAGAGAAGAGCAGAGAGAGGAGAGAGCGAGAGAGCGAGAGCAGAGAGCGAGAGAGAGAGAGAGGAGAGAGAGAGAGAGAGGAGGGGGGGGGGGGGGGGGGAGTCACCACATTGCTCCATCCAGAGTCTTTTATTTATAACTGTTCAGCCAAAGAAGGAGCTGACAGTCAGTGCACATTATAATTATAACATGTGAAAATAAGCATTAAGAAAGAAAGAAGAAAAGAAAGAAAGAATGAATGAATGAATGAATGAATGAATGAATGAATGAATGAATGAATGAATGAATGAATGAATGAAAGAAAGAAGAAAGAAGAAGAAAGAAAGAAGAAGAAAGAAAGAAAGAAGAAGAAAAAAGAAAGAAAGAAAGAAGAAAGAAAGAAAGAGAAAGAAAGAAAGAAAGAAAGAAAGAAAGAAAGAAAGAAAGAAAGAATAAAGAATGAGAAAAGAAAAAGAAAGAAAGAAAGAAAGAAAGAAAGAAAGAAAGAGACAGACAGACAGAAGAAGAACGAACGAAAGAAAGAAAACAGACGAAAAGAAAGAAAGAAAGAAAAGAAAGAAAAGAAAGAAAGAAAGAAAGAAAGAAAGAAACGAAAGGAAGACAAAAACGAAAGAAAGAAAGAAAGAAAGAAAGAAAAGAAAGAAAGAAAGAAAGAAAAAGATTGATATAATGCGGAAATTCAAGTCACATGAGACCACCGCCAAAGAGACTGCCGAAGCAAAGGCACGTTTTGTAGCCTACAGCATGATGATGATGGTGATGGGAATCGTAAGGCTGCTGTTCATCGGTGATTTCTGATGAATTGACAAGGCTTCTTCTCCTACCCTTCTTTCCATAACACAGTCTGGTGTCAACATGCCCGAGAGACACAGACACCTGAAGTCTATAGAAGAATCTTTAAAGAAAAAAAAAAAAAAAAAAAAAAAAAAAAAGATGTAGGATGATTATAACGACAATGCCGTCGCTTATAGCTGCTGCAGATGATGATGATGATGATGATGATGATGATGATGATGATGATGATGATGATGATGATGATGCTGATGCTGATGCTGATGCTGATGATGATGATGATGATGGTGATGGTGATGATGAAGGTGATGATGATGATGGTGGTGGTGGGTGAGTGGTGGTGGTGGTGGTGGTGGTGTGGTGGTGGTGGTGGTGGTGGTGGTGGTGGTGGTGGTGGTGGTGATTAGGATGATGATGATGGTGGTGGTGGTGTGTTGGTGTGGTGGTGTTGGTGTTGGTGTGTGATGATGATAATGATGATGATGATGATGATGATGATGATGATGATGATGATGATGATGATGATGATGATGATGATGATGATGATGATGATGATGATGATGATGATGATGATGAGAATGACGACGACGACGACGACGGAAGCCCACTTTAGCTGATCAGAAAAACCTCCAGACACTGACAGGTCTTAGAGTGCAAAGAATAAATGTATCATACACTATGAACAAGTACATACGTTACATAAATAGACCCCCCCCACACACACACACACAAACACATTACACACAAACAATACACACACAGATATATGTATTATATATATTATAATATATGTATGTATATTATATAGTATATATATAATATATATATTTTATAATATTATATATATATATAAATATATATAATATGTTTGTGTGTGTGTGTGTGTGTGTGTTTATACATATACATGTATTTAATGTGTATATCTATAATTATCTTCTATCTATCATCTATCTATCTATCTATCTATCTATCTATCTATCTATCTATCTATCTCTATCTTCTATCTATCATCTATCTATCTCATCTATCTATCTATCTATCTATCTCTACCTACCTACCTACTACCTACCTATCTACTACCTATCTACCTATCTATCTATCTATCTATCTATCTATCTATCTATCTATCTATCTATCTATCTATCTATCTCTCTCTCTATATATATAGATAGATAGATAATAGATAGATAGATAGATAGATAGATAGATAGATAGATAGATAGATAGATAGATAGAATAGATATATAATGGAAAAGTGCAAATAACGGTCACAACTCTTCTTGCTAGAATGATTTTCGAAGATTAAAAAAACCCTGAAACCAGCTGTAAACTGCCAAAATAAGTCTACCAATGTTGGAGATCCTTCTTCAGTAAGGACCAATTCAGTTGTCGACCTTACTCGTATGCTGAGACTTTTGAATAAGCCATCATCAGAGGTCTTGGAATTCCAGTTAGCTTAAGGACAAGCACCTTAAAAAACAAACAAAGAAACAGAGGCTGTTTTTCTCTCGCAGCAACAAACCAACTCAAAGAACAGTTGTATTGTAAGTTTGAACTACGGTCCTCCAGAAGGGAATCCACAGTGAAAAGCT
>CM060329.1:9867352-9872352 GCA_030674155.1 Stramonita haemastoma
CTGTCTGTCTGTCTCTCTCTCTCTCTCTCTCTCTCTCTCTCTCTCTCTCTCTCTCTCTCTCTCTCTCTCTCTCTCTCCCTCCCTCCCTCTTCCTCTTCCTCTCTCTCCATCTCTCCATCCATGCACGTTGTATTTGGGTGTGTGTTGAGTGTCACTGACCCGTTCACTGATGATATATAGATACACCTGAATAATGTCTGTCTGAATCGTGCCCCATCAAACTCCTGTTTTCTAGATTTTATGAGGTAGAGAATCTTGTGGCTTCACGCAATCGGTCAGTGTCTGTGTTTGTCCGTCAGGTAAGGTGACCATCCCCAAAGGCTCTTTCCTTGACCATTCCTATTCTCTTCTTTCAGTCCCAGAGCGTCACTTTATCTTCGGCGCTTTGTGTCTCTTTGTTTGTAGAACACACACACACACACACACACACACACACACACACACACACCACACACACACACACACACACACACACACACACACACACACCGCGGTACCGTTGCATGCATGCCGCTCATCTTCGATTGGAGAAAATGAAGCAGTTTTTCCGTGAACTGTAGGTGTTTTAAGATTCTGTCTGTCTGTCTGTCTGTCTGTCTGTCTGTCTGTCTGTCTGTCTGTCTGTCTGTCTGTCTGTCTGTCTGTCTGTCTGTCTGTCTGTCTGTCTGTCTGTCTGTCTGTCTGTCTGTCTGTCTGTCTGTCTGTCTGTCTGTCTGTCTGTCTCTCTCTCTCTCTCTCTCTCTCTCTCTCTCTCTCTCTCTCTCTCTCTCTCTCTCTCTCTCTCTCTCTCATAAATGTACCATTACCAGATCTGCTCAGAGTAGCAAATGATGAGTACATGCATGGTTTGTCCAGATATATCTTTCATTCTATTAACAAAAGGAAAACAATGTTGTCTCAGGCAGTTTATTGAATTACTGTTATTTTTTTATATGTATTCAATATACATGAATTTTCCCAAACACAATAGTCTTTATGTGATTAGGTTATGGTTTTTGAGATTTGTAATCAGGAAAAAGAGTAAATGTGTGTTTTTCTTTTCTTTTTCTTTTTTCATCAGTGATAAATCATGTCTTATTTGTGCATTTGCTTCATAAATGATATGGAAGAACGTATTGGTACACCCAAGCCCAGCCAATGTATTGTGGTCCAGGGCCAATGTACATTAAATCATTTCAGTGTTCAGTGTTCTCTCTCTCTCTCCCCCTTCTCTCTCTACCCCTCTCTCCCCCATCTTCCCCCCCCTCTCTCTCTCTCTCCCCCTTCTCTCTCTACCACTCTCTCCTCCATCTCTCCCCCCTTCTCTCTCTCTCTCTCTCTCTCTCTCTCTCTCTCTCTCTCTCTCTCTCTCTCTCTCTCTCTCTCTCTCTCTCTCTCTCTCTCTCTCTCTCTCTCTCTCTCTCTCCCTATCTCTCTCTCTCATGCCTATTTCCTTGCATCCTGCGAGGAAAGGAAGGGGGAGGGGGGCAAGGGCTGAAAGCACCCGAGATCAAAAAGGTCACGTCATCATCACGTCACCAATAAGGACACTGACCGTTGTTCTGCTGCTGTTGCTGCTGCTGCTGCTGCTGCTGCTGCTGCTGCTGCTGCTGCTAATACTGCTGCTGCTGCTGAAATCTTGCAGATCAAAAGACAAACCACCCTTTCATGCTGCTGATAGAGGCACACCAGCCATTACCCTCTCCCAAATAAATCTCCTGATCACACTGCTTTTGGGTAGGATTAACCTTCTCCTAACGAAGTTTCATTTTGCTCTGCCGGTGAACTCGGCTTAGGTCAATGAAGGCCTGAAGTGACGAATCCCATTCCCTTTTTCAGGCGAATCACACTAAATTAATCCCTTGTCAAAAAAGATAATCAGCGAGAAAGTTTTGGAGACAATCTGCTGATTTAGTAGGCAGGCCGAGTCCACCACGTTTGGCGCTGTTTATTTTAATGAGGAAAAAAAAATCATTAACCCGTCATGATTAATCTAATAAATTAGGAGGATGTTTCTTGTGTCGTGATGTCAGCGTTGGCTTTATTGCCGTCATCACTGCTAAAAACAAAACAACAACAAATTCAAATTGAGAGAGATTGAAAACACACAGACACAGACACACAGACACACAGACAGAGACAGAGACAGACACACAGACACACACACACACACACATTCCATACATGTCTGTCTGCCTATTCGTCTGTATATTTATGTCTGTGTGTGTGTCTGCCTGTGTGTCTGTCTCTCTCTGTCTCTGTTTCTCTCTCTATCTCTGTCTCTCTGTCTCTGTCCTCCCTCTGTCTCAGTCTCTCTCTGTCTCTGTCTCTCGTTGTCTGTGTCTTGCTGTATCTCTCTTCTCTCTCTCTCTTCTCTATCTATCTATCTATCTATCTATCTATCTTATCTATCTATCTATCTATCTATCTATCTATCTATCTATCTATCTGTCTATCTGTCTATTTCTATCTATCTATCTATCTATCTATCTATCTGTCTGTCTGTCTGTCTGTCTGTCTGTCTGTCTGTCTGTCTGTCTGTCTTCTGTCTTCTATCTATCTATCTATCTATCTATCTATCTACATATCTACATATCTACCTTAAAGATAACTTAGCTTAGAGAAAAACAAGGACCCCTGCCCTCCCACCCCTCGTGAAGAAACAGACTTTTAGAGACACCGTTAGTTAATATAAAAATACATTTTATAAATACATTTTATGAGTTGCCCTATTTAAGTTAAGTCACAGTGTAGGAACTATTACCCTCAAAAGTTGGAGTGAGCATCAGACGAGACATCCCATTCTAACGGCTTTTTTCTGCCATCAAGGAATCTTCTGTAAAGAGGAATAGGGGATAGTCTGTCTGTCTGTCTGTCTGTCTGTCTGTCTGTCTAAGTGGTGGGGGGAGAGTCAAGCTGTCAGGCAGTTTCACAACTTGGGTGATGATCAGTTACATCACCCTCTCTAATTATGTCATCAACAACTCACAGTGTCCTTTGTTGCTGGGAATTTCCTTAGGTATTAATTAAAGCTGGGGGGCGGGATAGCTCCGTGGGCAGAGCGCTGGCTTTCCCAAAGTCAAGTTAAAGCAGCGTCGAGCGTGGTTACCAGTTGGATGGATGGGTGACCTTCTGAGCGCCTTGGCTTCAGTACAGTCCCCCTCCAGCTGTAAATGGGTACCTGCCCTCTTCAGGGTCAGGAAGGTAAAGCAGCTAGGGAGAGGAGATGGACGCCACCCTCAATAGGCTGGCCCCTAGAGAAGCTGAGGTCTCTGATGCTTCGTTTCCCTACGACCACCTAGGTTTTGGGACACCTTAACCTTAAAAAAAATATTATTAAAGCTGCCTTCAAATGAAGCCACTCTGGTAAGATTGAATTTGGTATCCTGTTTTGGTCAAAGCAAGCAATGTGGGTGGGATTTAGGTATTGTTTTAGATCATTCATGCTGCTACTGTCTAAATGCATACACTCTTATTCTATTTATAACGACAGTAGTTCAGTAGCGGGCAGAACACAATATGTTGGCAAGCGTTCATAACTGAACAGCTGACAGGCGATAACTACGCACATTAGACCTGCCAGTGGTGTTAACTGCAGATAATGAGGTTTGTCAGTGTGTCTTGTCACGAAAAGAGAGTCGGTCAGTGTCTTGGTCAGGCCATACCAGTCTACTTCTTCTCTTCCTTATGATGGTAATCAGTACAAACAGACTCCACATTTAAAACAAAATTTTACACAACACTATACTATCATCAATATATTCAAAGTAATGGCAGCAATGAATATGATGGATGATGATGATGATGATGAAATATGATGATGATGATAATGAATATGATGATGATGAATGAATAATGGTAATATGAGATGTATGGTGAGAGATGATGATATGATGATGATGATGATGATGATGGGAGTGATGATGATGATGAGATGAGATGATGATGATGATGATATGATGATGATGATGATGATATATAATAATAATAATATAATAATAATAATAATAATAATAAATAATAATAATAATATAATAATAATATAATAATAATAATAATAATAATAATAATATAATACGATGATGATGATGATGATGATGGTGATGATGATGATGATGATGATGATGATGATGATGATGATATGATGATGATGATGATGATGATGATGATGATGATGATGAGACGACGGAGACGACGACGACGACGACGACGACGACGACGACGACGACGACGACGACGACGACGACGACGACGACGACGACGACACGACGAGATGATGATGATGATGATGATGATGATGATGATGATGATGATGATGATGATGATGATGATGATGATGATGATGATGATGATGATGATGATGATGGATGATACACAGCAGCATCCATGGCAACAAGGAAGCTGACCTACTAGCCAAGGTAGGAGGCCAGATGCCCCAAGAGGAGCAGGAGGGGACATTTGAAGAGGCAAAGACAATAATGAAGGAATTTTAAGCAAAAGAGAAGATGGCTTCAGCAGCACCCTAATTTCAACAGTAAAGATTGACTACTATACTACTTCCCTCCCAGAGAAGACCAAGTAACAATTGTGAGGCTGAGGACGGACACTGCAGAGTCCAGACATCACATGTTTACCAAGTTCCACACTGGAGATTCTGAGGTGTGCTCCTGTGGCACTTCTCCCATGACAGTGGAACACTTCCTCCAGACCTGTCCAACACACCCAAACCTGAGTGAAGGCCGATACTGGCCTACTGACCTGCCGATGAGGGACAAGCTTTTTGGAAGTACCCCTGGAGGGCCTTCACACAAGGGAGCATAATTATGTGAAGGCCTCAGGAGTTGCTGTCTGAGCATTGACGAAGACGAAAAAGAAGATTGTATTTGTAAAGTTTCTGAAGGTTTGGTCCCAATTCACCAGTAGGGAATCCTTCTCTCTCTTGCCTGCTTATCTCTCTGTCTGTCTGACTGCTGTCTGTCTTCCTGATAGACACTTTCTGTCTGTCTGACTGTCTGACTGTC
>CM060329.1:9877352-9887352 GCA_030674155.1 Stramonita haemastoma
ACACTGAAGCCAAAAGATCTAACTTGTAGCCCCAAACTCTGCGGTTATCCGCACCATTATTCCAGCGCTGGGTGTTAGGGGGAGGCGGGGGTGGGGCGGGGGTGGGGTGGGGTGGGAAGGGGGGGGGGCTGTAGTAAAGCAATAACCCCCCTACTTACAAAACAGAGCAGTGGAGAGTTATGACGCTGTTCTGACGTATAGTTCTTTGGATCAAATTCAAGTTTCTCCTGGCATAAGGGGAGTTGGCTGATACGTATGCTCCCAACGTGGGCGTATAGCTCGCTAAATTAGAAAGCATGAAACGTTGAGTTATGGCCTGGAAACGATCGTAAAGGAAAATCAGCTGATTAATACATACATGCCATACATACAATCCCCAAGCAAACATAAAACTTTAAGTAGAACCTTTAAACAGTCTGCTAGAGTTTGAACTAATTGTCCTCAGTGTGACTTTTAATTAAAACGACTTGGGAATTAAAAAAAAATAAATAAAAAAAAAAGGAAGACACAGGGGATTAGTCACATAGGAAAAGAGAGCTGGATACCCAGACCAGATCAGAGCATACAGCAAACAGACAGACTCATATCAGATTGGGGGTGCGGGGGTGGGGCTGGGGGCTGGGGGCTGGGGGAGGGGGGTTGCCTTATTAGCATTGGAGATAATACAGGTCCGCCTGTTGATATTGAATGGTGAGGATGAGACACAACGAATCATGGTATGGCTGTGGCGGGGAGTTGAAATGAGCGGCGTGGGAACAACAGGACGGAGACGTCACAGAGGATGACGTAGAAAAAAAAATGTTTGCAGTTGTACTCTTTATATTTCTATGACCTCACAGCCACAACCAACAAACGCCAGAATCAGCAATTTTCCTCAGACGTGACTGAAACTCATTCGTTTTCCATTTTCTCCCTGTTATTTCTCTTTTTTTTTGGAACACCTGCCTATATAATTTCGCTGTTGACATACGGCTGTTACAAAACTCGTGTTTTGACATGAAACCCTGCCCATAGTTATTGATCTCTCGTTATCAGGGTCGGCCAGCAGAATGGCTCCTGAGTGGCAGTGGGAACGTGATTAGCTCGGGTTTTGTTTGTCCATCTGGCGGAGAGGCCGCCTGTTCATTTGTTTTCTGACCCCGCTCCCTGTGGACAGCTTTCTGCAGTAGAACCCCAAACCCGTGACTCCCATACATAGCTTGAACACAAGGTTCGCAAAACGTGTACAAAGTGTTCTTAATGAAAACCAAGTTTTCTCATGAAACCTTCTAAGTTGAACACAACCAAAGTTTTTCTTAATGAAAACCAAGTTTTCTAAATGAAAAACCGTGACT
This sequence comes from Stramonita haemastoma, assembly GCA_030674155.1. Taxonomy (NCBI): domain Eukaryota; kingdom Metazoa; phylum Mollusca; class Gastropoda; order Neogastropoda; family Muricidae; genus Stramonita; species Stramonita haemastoma. The sequence continues at coordinate 9,878,687 of CM060329.1, forward strand.
GCGTTATTAGCTTGAACACAAGGTTCGCAAAACGTGTACAAAGTGTTCTTAATGAAAACCAAGTTTTCTCAAATGAAAACCAAGTTTTCTAATGAAAACCAAGTTTCCTAAATAAAAACCTGTGACTGCGTTACTTAGCTTGAACAAAAGGTTGCAAAATGTGTACAAAGTTTTTTTTTAAAGCTTATGGTATTCTAAAAGAGACCAATAAGCAATGAAGACTGCATAACAGAATCCAGCAAACCATTGGTTCCCTATGAAAACTTTCTATCAATCGTTTAAGAAGCGTAAACATAAATGGTACGGGGCATGTCACAAGATCGAAAGGACTTGCAAAAAACAATACTGCAAGGCACTGTCCAAGGAAGAAGAAAAAGAGGCAGACCAAGGAAGAGATGGGAGGACAACATCAGCGAATGGACAGGCCTAGAACTCAACCAAAATTTTGGAGGGAAGTGGCCAGACTAAGGGATAGATAGAATATACATAGATAGATGGTATTTTATACAGGAACACACCAATAAAGAGAAGACAGTTTGATGTGTTTACCTATCAAAGAAAAACAAGCAGAAACGCATGACAGACAGAAAGACAGTCAGACAGACAGCAGACAAATACGAAGGACAGACAAGACTACACACACAGTCCCCCCCCCCCCCCCATCAAGTCTATTTTCAGAGTTAACAACATCAAACACTGGCCAATGCTCTTTTTAACTTATTATTTATTATTTTTGTTGTTGTTGTTATATTATCATTATTATTATTATTATTATTATTATTATTTTATTATTATTATTATTATTATTATTACCGGTATTGTTATTATTATTATTATTATTATTATTATTATATTATTATTATTATTATTATTATTATTATTCTTGAAGCAAGCGCAATAACATTTATTTGTGTTGCTAAAAGCTCTGACGTGTCTAAACAGAAGCAGGTTTCACATCAAGTTATTCTCCAGAAAAGGCTGAAGTCATCATTGTATTTATTTATTTATTTTTTAAATCACTAATAGAACCCCTGAACAAAAGAATTGAATTAAAAATTCTATATGAAACAAGAAGCTGGTGTAAACCACTATCATGTGGACAGCAAAATGAATGAGTGAACTCTGAGGTATAACAAAGGTAAAGGTGTCCCATAACCTATGTGATCATAGGGGAGCAATGCATTAGGGACCTCAGCTTCTCTAGGGCCAGCATATTGAGGGCGGTGCCCGTCTCCTCTCTCTCGCTGTTTTACCTTCCCTGCCCCTAAAGAGGGCAGGTACCCACTGACAGCTGCCAAGGTGCGCAAACGGCCACCCATCTCATTGGTAACCACGCTCATTGCCGTTTAACATTGGTTTGTGGAAAGCGAGAGCTCTGACCACTGAGCTATCCTGTCCACAGCTGTCAGTTTCCCCCACTTTCAGCTCCTCTTAGCTGCTAATTAATCCATCCCATCCCAGTCTATGTGGGACTAGCTGGCGCTATTTATAGCAGGAACTGAACATACTTGGACTAGGTAAAAGGTAAGGGCGTGCTACGTTTAGCACTCTTGACTGAGTGATGTTGGAGTTGTGCGCTGTGGTCTGCCCTCTACACTACAGTGAACCATTCATCCGATCACAACACACCTCACACTGTCTATGGCGGCAGTTTTGCATGACACAACACACCCCCAAACTGTCCATGACGGCAGTTTTGCCAGACATGACATGACACAACACACCCCACACTGTCTATGGCGGAAGCTTGGCCAGACACGACACAACACAACACCCCACGACACAACACACCCCACACTGTGCATGGCAGCAGTTTTGCCAGTCACAACACAACACACCCCACACTGTCTATAGAGGCAGTTTTGCCAGTCACAACACAACACACCCCACACTTGCATGGCGGCAGTTTTGCCAGACAACAACACAACACAACACACCCCACACTGTCTATGGCGGCAGTTTTGCCAGACACAACACAACACAACACCACCCCCACTGTGCATGGCGGCAGTTTTGCCAGTACACAACACAACACACCCCACACTGTATGGCGGCAGTTTTGCCAGTCACAACACAACCAACACACCCACACTGTCTATGGCGGCAGTTTTGCCAGCACAACACAACACACCCCACACTGTCTCATGGCGGCAGTTTTGCCAGACACAACACAACACACCCCACACTGTCTATGGCGGCAGTTTTGCCAGACACAAACACACACACCCGAACAACACCCCACACTGTCATGGCGGCACTTTTTCCGTCACAACACAACACCCCCCACACACTGTCTATGGCGCAGTTTTGCCAGTCACAACACACCACCCCACCCCCGCATCCACACAACACACACACCACCACACTGTCATAGGCGGCATGTTTTTCCAACACACACAACACACCCCACACTGTCCATAGCGGCGTTTTGCCAGCACAACACACACACCCCACACTGTACATTTCAACCCAGAACCCACACTGTCATGGCGCAGTTTTTGCCAGACACTCACAACACACCCCACATGTCTATGGCGTGTTTTGCCAACACCCACACACCAACCACCCACACTGCATGCCATTTGCCAGTCACAACATCAGATACCCAACTGTTATGGCAACTTTTTCTACAAACACCCAACCATGTCTGTACAGTTTGCCATCCCACCCCCCCCCCCCACACACACATCACACAGTCTATGCCAGTTTTTTAGACAACACAACAGAACGCCACAAAAGTCCATAGCGATCTTTTGCAGTCTATCACAATCATCTATTCCAAATGTAATCATGTATTTATCTGAATCCTCTTATCCATCTTGTTATGTTGTTTATTTAAATCCCACAACCTATAAACACCAATCTACTAACACTCACATCTATCATTATACATATGGCCACTTCCTACAACTGCCATGGCTGTACCTCTCGTCCCCCCCCCCTCACCTCTCTATGACATATACCAGTACACAGTGCCATATGTCTTGTGGAAGAACAATAGTAAACGAATGTCCATCTATCCTATCTATCTATCTATCTATCTATCTATCTATCTATCTATCATCTATCTATCTATCTATCTATCTATCTATCTATCTATCTATCTATCTATCTATCTATCTATCTATCTATCCATCTATCTATCTATACTACTATCCATCTATCCATCTATCCTAGTCTATTACTATCATTGTGCCTCTATCTGTCATCTGCATCTTTATCTACATCTATCATCAGATCTATCCATTGTCCATCACCATCTTCCATCCTTCCATCTTCCTCTTCCCTCTATCTCTATTCATCATCACTATATCTACTATCCTCTATCATCTATCTATCTTTACTCATCTATCTATCTATCTATCTATCTATCATCTATCTATCATCATCCTTAGTCTGCGACCGTGGCACCAGAAGACTTGACACATTCCCTCCTTCTCTCTCTTCTGCCTTTCTCAGAGTTTGTTGGTCTAGCCTGTCCTTCCTGATGCTGTCCTCCTTCTCTTCCTCGTCTGCCTTTCTCTCTGCGACAATAAGGTTAATTAGTAAACAGACAGATAGAACAGAACCTTGGAGATTTCACTACAGAGATACATTATGGCCACTGTGTGGTCAGTTTGCTGCCCAGGCGTTGTCCGTTGTCTAACAAGGGCTGGCTGAAGGGGACGGGATAGCCTAGTGGTCAGAGCATTGAGCACACAATTTGATGACCCGGGTTCGATTCCCGTTGGAGGGGTTTTTCCTCTGGAGTTAACATCAGTGCTGACTCCACTCTTCCCAAAAGTCCAGATGAGACTGTAATCCAAGGCCCGTGTGCGAACGCACGCACAACATCTTGCGCCCACGTTAAATCCTGTTCCGCTTTTCGTAAGAGAGGGCCATTGTGTGCTGGTGGGAACAGATGACAATATTTCAAAACTGCGTACACACGGGGACTGAGTGTAAAAGAGCAGATGCGTGCTTATTCCATTATCCTCGATATAAATAAATAAACAAATAAATAAATAAATAAATAAATAAATGAATAAATAAATAAATAAATAAATAAATAAATAACCTAACACTTTTTGTCATGAAGGGGAAAATATAACTTTGTGTCCTTCAGAGCCCAAAAAAACAAGAATTGGTTTGGAAAGTGGATCAGATTTATTTCTAACAACCATTCAACACTTCAACGCGAAAAACAGTGTCTAACATTGCTGTAGCTGTCACTTTACACCCACCCCCCCCAAAAAAAAAAATCAGTTGCCATCATCTAAGCAACGAGATGTAAAAAAAAAAAAATTCCGAGGCGGTTTTTTGTTGTTGTTGAAAGACTTATTGTCTGTCACTCTTGATCTTCTGCAAAAGGCTAAAAGAGTAAAGAAGAAAGAGAAGAGAAAAACTGCAAATACCTAGCGAAAAGTGGACACGCCCACTGTAATAACAAATCGATAAACAAAAAACATTCTAAGTCATCCAACGATATGTTTGGGGCACACGGTAAAAACAAAAAGCAACTAATAGAAAACAATCAAATTTTTAAACATATTCGTTACTATCACCCACTTTAGCCGCATGTAGTTTCAGTCCGATGCTAGGCATATCCCAAAAACCCTGCAACACCCATGACAACCGTGCCACATTCCCATGACATACTGCCACATCCTCATGACACACTGTCTATCCCCATGATTACCCTGACACATCTCCATGACACACTGCCACATCCCCACGACACACTGCCACACCCCAATGACACCTGCCACATCCCCATACACACTGTCACACCCCAATGACACCCTGCCACATCCCCATGACATACTGCCACATCCTCATGACACACTGTCATATCCCCATGATACCCTGACACATCTCCATGACACACTGCCACATCCCCACGACACACTGCCACACCCCAATGACACCCTGCCACATCCCCATGACACACTGTCACACCCCAATGACACCCTGCCACATCCCCATGACATACTGCCACATCCTCTGACACACTGTCAATCCCCATGTACCCTGACACATCTCCATGACACACTGCCACATCCCCACGACACACTGCCACACCCCAATGACACCCTGCCACATCCCCATGACACACTGCCACACCCCAATGACACCCTGCCACATCCCCACGACACACTGCCACACCCCAATGACACCCTGCCACATCCCCATGACACACTGCCACACCCCAATGACACCCTGCCACATCCCCAGACACACTGCCACACACCAATGACACCCTGCCACATCCCCATGACACACTGCCACACCCCAATGACACCCTGCCACAACCCCAGACACACTGCCACATCCCCACGACACACTGCCAATTCCCCATGACACAGTAAAGGCCAAAGCACGTACATCGATGTCACACCTTTACTCTGAAAAATGAATAAAGCATCATCTAATAATTATCATCTGAAGTGAACAGAAGTAAAAATTGAAGACAAGAACATCAAAAATAAATAAAGTATTTTTTTTGGTCAGAAGAGAACAAAAAAAAAAGACCAAATGTCCACACGAGTCTTGGATGTCAATATTAATGAGGTAGGGCATTCTTCCAAAGCTCAAAAACTGTGGACATCCCATTATAATAAAGTGAAACATATCTCCTATCGTTTTCATATTACATTGTTTACAAAGACGATTTTTGCGTTTAATGTCGTTCGCTCGTCACGTTTTCTGCACACCCACCCACACACGCACGCACGTAGGCATGCACACACGCACGCACGCATGCACGCACGCACGCACACACACACACGCACGCACGTACGCACGCAAGCACACACGCCACACACGCACGCACGCACACACACACACACACACACACACACACACACACACACACACACACACACACACACACACACACACACACACACACACACACACACACACACACAGAACAAGTTTTGATGTAGAATATCAAGTGAAAAAAAGAACGAAAATAAAAATGTCTTGGTCGCAGATGTTCGTTCATATAATTATTGAAAATAAGTATGCTGACTGCATAAAAGTTGATAAAGATGGATCCGTTTTTAGAAAATCAAGAAATGGGGTCAGCATCCGTTATACCAGCACTTAAAACAGAAAAAGTCGTACCATCTTGGTAAACATCGTTCAATATATATATACAGCTGAAGTTATATTGCAATTCTTATGGCTCTTAATTGCACTCTTGAATTTTCCATGTTTCATCTTACAGATATATTTCTTTGTCTAGACTCTAAAATAGGCACCATAAGCTATAAAATCTACAAAGAACAAGGAAGTATCTACAATCATTTTATTTTTTACTTATTTATTTATTTATTTATTTATTTATTTATCTTTATATTTTTATCTATCTATCTATCTATCTATCTATCTATCTATCTATCTATCTATCTATCTATCTATCTATCTATCTATCTATCTATTTATTTATTTATTTATTTATTCATTTATTTGTTTATTTATTCTTTTATATCGAGGTTAATGGAATAACCACTCGTGTGCTTTTTTTTTTTTTACATCCAATCCCCGTGTGTATGCAGTTTAGTAAATCTTGTCATCTGTTCTCACCGGCACACAATGGCATCATACTCTTACGGAAAGCAGAACAGGATTTAAACTTGTGCGCAAGATGTTCTGCGTTTAAATTATATACGTTATACACTTTTTTAAGTTGAAGAGGTATTCCTATTGTTTGTTGTTGGGTACCTTCACACTTGGAAATCTTTTCAAATGAGTGGGCTGACAGAGCTGCAAAAAGGGGAGAGGGGGCAAGACATAATATGGAATCAGTAAAACTGCATGTTTATCTAGGCTCTACAGGAGGGGTACCATTTATTAGAACAAGCGTTGTGGAGCAAGTTGAAAGAACCTGATCAGCTCAAAGCACGATTTTCCGAGAGTTACCTAACTAATGCCCGTAATGCATGTTACATGACTTCCAAAAACAGATTTAAGTTTCTGAACTGCAAGAAGAGCTCATAATTATATTATGTTTTATATTAACTATAGGTTTTTTTTATATTTTAAGGCTGTTGAAATCATGTTAGTAAGTAATTTTGGTAATCTTTTTCCTTAGATAGATGGCTTTATGAGAAAAAGCAAATCAATGCTTATTCAATCATCTAGAAATACAAATTTGACATTGACTTTGACTTTGACTTTTAGATTGAAATGAAATGCATTCATTTCAAAATTTTGCCAAAAAAAACGATAGGTGTAAATTGGGGAGAGCATACTTTCAATACTCACATTATATCTCAGTGCCTGATTTAAAATTATGTTCACCTATATTTTCTGAGCTTTCCTTCAAAAAAAAGGAATGCATTTTTTTTTAAATTTTAAGTTAACCATCAACATTGCTAAAAATATGTTGCACTGTCCACCAGAATACTTGTTGTAGTTGTGTTGTTATTGTTTTGTGTGTTTATTGTTTTGTTGAGTTTAAATTTGGATCATTTTCAAGAAAATTTTTAATGCTGATGTAATGATATGCCCTCTTCTCAATCTTCTGTTCTTGCACCCCCACAGCCTCTTCCCCTCCTTTCTTTAATTTCCCTAACACTTTTTCTCGTCTAATATCACTTATACTGAACAAAATCTAAATTAAAGACGACGACAAGAATAATAACACCACACACGCACGCACGCACGCACGCACGCACGCACGCACACACACACACGCACGCACGCACGCACGCACTCACGCACGCACGCAAGCACGCACGCACGCACGCAGAGCATCTTGCGCACATGTTAAATCCTGTTCTGCTTTTCATAAGAGTAGGCCGTTGTGTGCCGGCGGGAACAGATGACAAGATATAAATTACATAACTGCATACACATGGGGAATGGATGTAAAAAAGCACTTGAGTGCTTATTCCATTATCCTCGATATAAAAAAATGAATAAATAAAATAAATAAAAGACACACACACACGCACACACACACATCCATCCATCCACCCACCCACCCATCCACACACACACACACAAACACACACACTTACACAAACCCACCAACACATACATACACACACAAACACACACACACACTCTCACAACCCCCCCCCCCCCCCCCACACACACACACACATACACACACATATACACACACGTACCAAACATACCCCTTGGGGCCAGTGCACACTGCTGTGTGCAATGGAACAATGGCTGACCACAGCAAACCGAAGGACAGATCAATCAATTCGCTCACATCTGTAATGCACACTCCACCCACCCGCTTTCTCCCACGACACCCCCAACCCCACTCCTCCTCTACCCCCCTCTCTCCCCCTCTCTCTCTCCCTCTATATCTACACACATGAAAGCACACGAGTGCTTATTCCGTTATTTTGGATATAAAAGAATAAATGAAGGAATAAATAAATAAATAGATAAATAAATAAATACAATGTTTCCTCCTCTCTCTTTCTCTCTACACTGTTTCCCCCTCTCCTCCCTCTCTCCCCACAGTCTCACCCTCTCTCTTCCTTTCTCTACACTGTCTCCCCCTCTTTCTGCATAGTCTCCCCCCTCTCTCTCCCCCTCTCCACACTGTCTCCCCTCCTCCCTCTCCCTCCTCCTCCCCAAACTGTCTCCCCTCTCTCCCTCTCTCTCCACACTGTCTCCCCTCTCTCCCTCTCTCTCCACACTGTCTCCCCTCT
>CM060329.1:9894852-9904852 GCA_030674155.1 Stramonita haemastoma
GTGCTGTCGCTTGGTGCTTCTTGGTTGTAACTGTGGTGTAGTTAGAAGAAGGAGAGAGAAGGGACGCTGGTGGGGTGGGGTGGGGGTGGGGGTGCGGGTGCGGGTTGTGGGTTGGGGTGGGGTGGTGTCGCCGTTGATCGCAGGCCTGTCGCGCTTCTGCCAGACTGCCACTGTGCGTGATACGGGGCGGCAGTTGGACCCGACTCTAGATCATCTCCTCTCTCTCTCTCTCTCTCTCTCTCTCTCTCTCTCTCAGTCCTCCAGCAGCCTGTTGCTTGCAGCCCTCTCCCTCTCCGTCCCTCCCATCCTCCCCACAACAGCCCTCTCTTCCATTTACCCCCTCACACTATCTTTTCCCCATCCATCGTCCCCTTCCCCTCCCCTCCCTCCTCCCCCTTTCTGTCCATCCACCCACCCACCTACGTAGCTCCCACAATCCCGATTTCCGCACCCTCGCTCTAGCTCTCCGCTATCTGTAGTGGTAGTGGTGGTGTCTCTCTGTGCTATACTTGTGAATGACGGACTTTCCTCTTCTATTTTTCTCTGATCCTACTTTCCCCTGGGCAAGTTCATGTGATTCTTCCTGCAAGTTCTCCACTAGGTCTACCTGCCCTGCTCACCCTCCCTCGCCAGAACCTTTGTCATCACTGTCTCTGTGTCTATCTTTTTTTCCCCTCTTTCTGCCGGTGTAACACGCTCAAAACCCTACCGTGCAATAAAGACTACTGTAGTGGTTTGGGCGTAAGGCTTTCATGCCATAACCAGTACCGTAGTGACTTTTGCACATGCTGTAAACACTACTTTAGTGACTTTGGCGTACGCTATGAACACTTTGAACACTATCTCTAAGCTAAATCACTACCGCTTACACACACTTTTTAAAAAATATATCAAATACTAAGAAGGAGGGTGGCAGACTGTGTCAGGCGTTCATTTGCTAACAAGTAAATCATGAGGTCTTGGGTTCGATTCCCAGCCTCGCATAGGAGGCGTAGCCAGAAATAGTGTTTTTGACGTGTAGGCCTGTGCTAATAAACACTACTGATAGTGCTTTCAGCGTTGCCAAAATGACTATGGTAGTGTTTCTTGCATAGAGTGATTTTGGCTCATTACACCGGGAATAAGGGGAATTGGGTGTTCTTCTGTGCCAGACTGGGTATCATACAGTCCCCCCCCCCCCCCCCCCCGTCATGTTAATCCTCTTTCCTTTTAGCCTATCTCCAACCTCTGTCATAGTTCCTTCTAATCCGTCCGTTTTTTTTTTCGTTGCGAGCTGTGATACAGGTCATAACAAAAATTAAATGGTTGTAGTACTAGCAATCATGTATTGTGTGAGGGGGGGGGGAGGTGGGGGTGAGGGCGTGTGTGTGTGTGTGTGGGGTGTGTGTGTGTGTGTGTGTGTGTGTGTGTGTGTGTGTGTGTGTGTGTGTGTGTGTGTGTGTGTGCCTAAAAACACAACGACACAAATTGACATACCACCAGAAAGCATGCGTGCACACACACGCACACACACATGCACACGCACACACATGGTCACGCACTCGCACACACACACCACGCACGCACGCGCACACATACACACATACACAGATACGTCCGTTTTTCTTTGTTAGTTGTGATACAGGTCATAACAAAATTAAATGGTTGTAGTACCAGCAATCATGTGTGTGTGTGTGTGGGGGGGGGGGTGCAGAGTGGGGTGTGTGTGTGTGTTTGTGTGTGTGTACTACCAGAAAGCATGAGCACACACACACGTACACACACGCATACACACACACTCACACGACAGCGCGCGCACACACACACAGCGCGCGCGTGCACGTGCACGTGCACCGCTTATCTGATCATCCATCAGAGTTTAGTTCCGACAAACAATGACCTGCAGCATAACATATTGATCTGTCTTCGCCACCATTACTGTTTGACGCCCCCCCCCCCTCCTCTCTCCACCTTCCCCCCACTTCCACCGTTTACCGTTTGTGTGTGCGTGCGTGCGTGCGTGCGCCCATGCACCGTGTGTTGTGTGTGTGTGTGTGTGTGTGTGTGTGTGTGTGGTGGGGTGTGTGTGTGTGTGTGTGTGTGGTGTGTGTGTGTGTGGTGTGTGTGTGTGTGTGGTGTGTGTGTGTGTGTGTGTGGTGTGTGTGGAGGAGAGAGAGGAGAGAGAGAGAGAGAGAGAGAGAGAGAGAGAGAGAGAGAGAGAGAGAGAGAGAGAGGAGAGAGAGAGAGAGAGAGAGAGAGAGAGAGAGAGAAGAGAGAGAGAGAGAGAGAGAAGAGAGAGAGAGAGAGAGAGAGAGAGAGATTCTTTTATATTTTTATATGTCTGTGTGAATGAGAGAGAGAGATGTGTGTGGGTGGGTGTGGGTGTGTGTGTGTGTGTGTGTGTGTGTGTGTGTGTGTGTGTGTGTGTGTGTGTGTGTGTGTGTTGTGTGTGAGTGAGTGAGTGAGTGAGTGAGTGGTGTGTGTGTGTGTGAGTGTGTGTGTGTGTGCACGTGTGTGTGTGTGTTGTGTGTGTTGTGTGTGTGTGTGTGTGGTGTGTGTGTGTGTGTGTGTGTGTGTGTGTGTGTGTGTGTGTGTGTGTGTGATTATTTATTTATTTAGTCTTTTATATCGAGGATAATGGAATATGCACCCGTGTGTTTTTTTGGTTTTTACATCCAGTCCCCGATGTGTGCGTGTATGTGTGTGTTTATTTATTCTTTTGTATCGAGGATAAGGGAATGTGCACCCATGTGCTTTTTATACTTCCAGTCCCCGAGTGTATACAGTTTTGTAAATGTCATCTGTTCCCACCGGCACACAATGGCCTACTCTTACGAAAAGCGGGACAGGATTTAACATGTGCGCAAGATGTTCTGCGCGCGCGCGTGCGTGCGTGCGTACGTGTGTGTGTGTGTGTGGTGTGTGTGTGTGTGTGTCGGTGTGTGTGTGTGTGTGTGTGTGCGTGTGTGTGTGTGTGTGTTGTGTGGTCGTGTGTGGTGTGCGTGGTGGTGTGTGAGTGTACGTGTGTGGTGTGTTTTGGTGCCCGCGCGTGCGTGTGTGTGTGTTGTATGTATGTGTATCTACGTGCGTGCGTGCGTGCGTGTGTGTAGAGCTTTGCTTTAAACGCCTAGCTGCTTTTTTCCCCTCGCTTTCCCTTCCCTACAGACTAGTTTTACAGCTGTTAACTTATTTGTGGTGAAGGCCAGTGCTTTCAGGCAGACAGACAGGCAGACAGGCAGGCAGGAAGGAAGGAAGGAAGGAAGGACAACACTATGGACACTTTCCCCCCCCCCCCCCCTAGCCTAAAGGCTACACACCGGTATCAATGGTGACTACTTTTCCTTCTATTTTCATATACCACTCATGCATTTGCACTGCACAAACTTGAGGCATGCACAGAAATTAAAACTACGTTGTTGTTGTTGTTTTTTCAGAAAGACCAGCCCCTGACTCAAAACTCAGGTGATTTTACACAAATTTGGTAGGTTTGAACTTTTTTTTGTTTTTTGTTTTTTTTCAGCAAACACTGTACCCCTTCACTCTTTTGTCAGTCTGTTAGCTTCCTAATCCCAATATGCATGCACGGGGGGGTCAAGGGTGTAAGAACACAAGCACTCCTCATTTTGATGATCATTTCCAACTTTTTCGTGACTACCTGGTATTGCTCAATGTGCTCAATCCCTCAGAAAAAAAACTAGTGCGCAGTGCATTTTTTCATACTTAAAAAAAAAAATCTGTGAAAACCAGCAAACCTGCTTTTTGACTGGCACTCTCTAAAAGATACTACTTGACCCCGGAAGCTAACCCTCATGTGTACCCTTTCCCTCTAGCCTAAATCTGACCATCAGCAATCAGCGCTTACATGCCTGGCCTCACCAGTCAGTCACCTGTTCTTCTGTGTGCTGTAACGGCTGCCTGGCTGCTGGATTGTTTCATTATTTAATGATTTTAGCGATACGGCGTCGTGCAGTTGTACACTGGACTCACGTCTGCATGACATACTCTCTCTCTCTCTTCCTCTTCTCTCTCATCTCTCTCTCTCTCTCTCCTCTCTCTCTCTCTCTCTCTCTCTCCTCTCTCTCTCTCTCTCTCTCTCTCTCTCTCTCTCTCTCCTCTCCTCTCTCCTCCCCTCTCTCTCTCCCTCTCTCTCTCTCCCTCTCTCTCCTCTCTCTCTCTCTCTCTCTCTCTCTCTCTCTCTCTCTCTTCTCTCTCTCCTCTCTCATCTCTCTCCTCCTCTCTCTCTCTCTCTCTCCTCTCTCATTCTTCGTTGAAGATGATGGTACTGGTGATGTAAATGCTGAAGATGATAGTGATGTAAATGTTGAAGATGATGGTGATGTAAATGTTGAAGATGATGGTGATGTAAATGCTGAAGATGATGGTGATGTAAATGTTGAAGATGATGATTATCGTGATTGTAAAATGCTGAAGATGATGGTGATGTAAATACTGAAGATGATGGCGATGTAAAATGTTTGAAGATGAGGGTATGATTGAAATGCTGAAAATGATGGTGATGGGGATGTAAATGTTGAAGACGATGGTGATGGTGATTTAAATGCTGAAGATGATGGTGATGGTGATATAAATGCTGAAGGTGATGGTGATGTAAATGTCGAAGATGGTGGTGATGTGAATGTTGAAGATGATGTTGATGGTGATGTAAATGCTGAAGATGATGTTGAAGGTGATGTAAATGCTGAAGATGATGGTGATGAAAATGTTGAAGATGATTGTGAAGGTGATGTAAATGTTGAAGATGATAGTGATGTAAATGCTGAAGATGATGTTGACAGCGATGTAAATGCTGAGATTGATGGTGATAGTTATGTAATTGTGGAAGGTGATGATTATGATGATGTAGATGGTATAAACAATGAAGGAGGTGCTGATGGTTATGATGATGTGAATACTAATAATGATTATGGTAATGATGATGTGATCACTAATGGTGATGATGGTTATGATGATGTGGTTACTAAAGGTGATGATGGTAACGCTGGTGTAGGTGTTGAAAGTGATAGTGGTAACGGTGACTATGATGAAGAAAGTTAAAGATGACGATGAAAACAGTGATGAAGAAGACGAGGATGATGATCATGACTATTATGTAGACACTGAAGACGATGATCGTGACGATGATAATTATATAGGTTGAAGAGGATGATGACAGTGCAGATGATGAAGAGAATAATTTTGATGATGATGACGTAGAGGATGAAAGTAATGATGGTGATGTTGATATACTTGCAGCAGCTGCAGATGTAGATAATGAAGATGCTGATGGCAGTGGTTATGTACAAGATGAAAATGATGATGGGGTTGATGATAACTAGAGAGCATTGAGTGTGACTTTTTGTACTTGCAAAATTGGAATTGTGGAATTGATGGAAATGTTTTCCGCGATGATGCTTACCTTCCCCCTGCCTCAAACATGTTTTGTATAGTGACCTAAGGCCGATGTACAATAAAACTTTCCAGTGTTCAATGTTCAGTGTTTAGTGTTCAGTGTTCTCTCTCTCCACACAAAAGCTGGATGGATAACATCAAGGAGTGGACCCACCTGGACAGTCCAACACTCATTCGGAAGGCGGAGGACAGGGCTGGATGGCGACGGCTGGCTGCAGAATCGTCTCTCATGTCTCCTCCACGACCATCCCGGTCACGAGAAAGAAGAAGAAGAAGAAGTTCTCTCTCTCTCTCTCTCTCTCTCTCTCTCTCTCTCTCTCTCTCTCTCTCTCTCTCTCTCTCTCTCTCTCTCTCTCTCTCTCTCTCTCTCCTCTCTCTCCTCTCTCTCTCTCTCTCTCTCTCTCATCACCACGCACACGCACCACGCAAACACGCACACGCACCCACATACACATACACACACGCGCGCTCCAACACACACACGCCACACACACACAACATACAACACACACGCGCGCGCGCACAGAGCTTTCAGAAAAAACGAAATAAGCAACATATGAACATATGTCTGCACAAAACCTCAATAAAACCAACAGCCAGGGCCCGGTGGTTAGCACCTTGGTATGAGCTTGAAGAATGTGGGTTTGAATTCTATAGTCATGAAGCGTCAAGTGCTTGGGAGCCCTCCTATCAGACAAGGGGTCCAAGCCACAGGTAATATGCAGGCCTGCACAAACAATAAAGGCACTGTCAAAACTGAACGCCATCTGGAAAGATGAAACCTATCTCGCTCAACTCCAAGATCAGACTAATGAACTCCCTTGTCATATCCATTTTTCTGTATGCCTGTGAATCGTGGACCCTGACTGCAGATTTGGTGAGAAGAGTACAGGCGGTAGAAATGAGACCACATAGGCAATGAAGACGTGCATAACAGAATCCAGCAAACCATTGGTCCCTACGAAGACCTTCTATCATCGTAAAGAAGCGTAAACTTAAATGGTACGGGCATGTTACAAGATCAAAAGGACTTGCAAAAACAGTACTGCAAGGCGCCGTCCAAGGAGGAAGAAAAAGAGGCAGACCAAGGAAGAGATGGGAGGACAACATCAGCGAATGGACAGGCCTAGAACTCAACCAAATTTTGAGAAAGGCTATGGTTCTATGGAGGGAACTGGCTGTCACGTCTTCAGGGGCGCCCCCACGGTCACCAGACTAAGGGATGGATGGACAGACAGACAGACAGACAGACAGACAGACAGACAGACAGACAGACAGATAGATAGTAGATAGATAGATAGATAGATAGATAGATAGATAGATAGATAGATAGATAGATAGATAGATAGATAGATAAATAGATAGATAGATAATAGATAGATAGATAGATAGATAGATAGATAGATAGATAGATAGATAGATAGATAGATAGATAGATAGATAGATAGATAGATAGATAGATAGATAGATAGATAGATTAGATAGACAGAAGCACCATAATCATAAAGGCTCAGTATCAGCAACCGATGCATCATTTAAAATTTAAAAAATAAAACTTTTCGAAGAGATATATTAAAATCTACAAACACATTTTCACGGTGCTTGTTCGTCTGCCATTCAGCTCTGATTCCAGAAAAAGCCCTCCTCTCCACTGCCTCTTGACCTTTCCGCTGTAAGCAGAGAGGGCTGCAGTTGGCAACAGGTTATTTCCTCACTTGTGACAAAACCCAGAGCATCCTTTCCCTTCAGACTAAACTCCATTCATCCAGCCTGCTCCACTTATCCTCCTTCAGTCTACTGGCACGCCTCTTTTTCTCCTGTGGTACAAGGACAGTGAGTCTGCTAACTTCTCCTCACAATTACAGATACAGTGTAAAGAACGTTCTCCTGGAAATGTTCCATCTGTTTTCGAAGTTGCTTCTTGTCAAACCTCATCTAAAAAGTCCAGTCTTGGTCTGAACAATCTGCACTGTATTATTTTTTTACTCGGTTTCTTCCTTCCTTTATCTCCAAGTTTTCTAGAATTTGGTTTGGCTCAAACAGCTAAACGGTTACCTTTACTGCAATGGTCTCCTCTATCCTTCAAGTCTGCGTATTACGCAAACTACAGCATAGCAACTTCTCTACTTCTTGTTCTTTTCTTGTTTTGTCCCCTCCCCCCCCCCCCCCCTCTGTTCCTCAGCTAGAGCTCTGAGGTTTACCAATGGTGAGATTTTTGCGTATGCGTCCGTTTTTTTTTTCCACTATTAAGGTAGCCGTCTTCCGACCTCGGGGTAAGTTCTTATTCTTCACAATCTTCTTCGGAAAACTGCTTATTCAGGAGAAAACATTTCTCTTTGTTCTCCTTGGTTCGTCAGCCATCTTTGACGCAAAAGATCATTCCATTCTTGTTTCTTGCTTTCATTTCACGTGTAGCCAAACCGCGCAGCCCTCAGCTGGTTCAGATCTTATATCATCTGTTTTAGTCAGTCATTTAAAAGGGCATTCAATCAGACCCAGTCAAGGTAGACAATGGAGTTCCACAAGGGTCTGTTTTGGGCCCTATCCTCTTCACTCTTCCATTTCTCCATTTTCTGCAATCGTCAAAAGTCGTTATCTAAGGCACCAATACAACACAATACAATAGAATACAACACAATACAACACAGCACAACACAATACAACACAACACAGTACAATAAAAACATACAAACACAAAAACACAACAGAACACAATACAATACAATGTAATACAACAATGCAATACAGTACAACACAACACAACATAACAAAATACAACACAACACAACATAACACAGCACAACACATTGCAACATAATACAACACAACACAACACGATACAATGCATACAATGCACTACACTACAATAAATACAATTCAACACAACACAACCCAACCCAACCCAACCCAACACAAACACAACACAACATAACACAACACAATAACCTGTTTTGCTCCTATAGTCACTTTAGTTTACCTCTATCTCTCTCAGTCATCTTTATATCTCTGGTTGTCCTCTGCTAGCAGCTGCCCTGACACAAACACCATAGTGTTGAACAAGACCTCCAATTATTGCTCTCTCTCCCTGTCTATCATGACTGTTTTCAAGGTGTCATTTACGGGGTGATATTTATTGGTAAAGCAGTCATTCGTTTTTCCTTCTCGCGTCTGTTTGTGTGTGTGTGTGTGGGGGGGGGGGGGGGGGGGGGGGGGGGGGGGGGGGGGGGGGATGGGGGGGGTGGTGGTGTGGGTGTGTGGTGTGTGGGTGGTGTGGGTGTGTGGTGTATGTGTTAGTGGTGTGTGTGTGTTGTGGGGGGGGGGGGGTTGTAATCGAGAGTACAAGAGTGCAAGAGCATGTATGTAAGAGTTTCTCGGCATGTATAAGTAGACATACACGCTGGCAGGTGTATGCTTAACCACTACCCCCTACCCCCCCCCCACACCCTCCTCACACACACACACGTATTAAATCCAGTGTTGTGAGAGCATTACAACAGCTAATATTCATCATTGATCGGCCATCCAGACCTAAATCACCCACCTTCCATTCCTCAACGGTCTCTGTGAACCAACTATGGCTACACACTAGTATTCTATTTTGACCACTTTTCCTTCTATTTTCATATTAGGTGGAGCGGTGGTCTAGGTGGTCACGCGCCTTGCCTAGAAAGCAAAAAGTCCGGGTCGGAGTGTGCGGGGTTCGTACCCCGTTTGGACCCAAAACTTTTTCCCCATCCATTAGACCCTGAGTGGTGGTCTGGGCGCTAGTCTTTCGGATGAGACGATAAAGCGAGGTCCCGTGTGTTACACATCACTATTTAGCGCACGTAAAAGAACCCACGGCAACAAGGGGGTTGTCCCTGGCAAAATTCTGTAGAAAGAAGCCACTCTGATAGGGAAACAAATACACTTGCATGCAGGAAAAAGAAGAAAAAAAATGGGTAGGCGCTGCACATGTGGCGACGCGCTCTCCCCGGGGAGAGCAGCCGAATTTCACGCAGATTTCTCTGCGTGACATAAAGTGGTACAAAATACAAAAAAAATACAAAAATACAAATATAATTATCACTTTTGCATTCGCACTGCCCGTATTAAGAAGGCATCCACAGTTCCGCTTTTCGTAAGAGTAGCAGGCCATCGTGTGCCGGTGGGAACAGATGACATTTACAAAACTGCATACATACAGGGACTGGATGTAAAAAAAAAAAAAAAACCAACCACAAGAGTGCTTATCCCATTATCCTCGATATAAAAGAATTAAATTTAAAAATAAATAAATAAATAAATAAAAACCACTTTTTTTTTAAAAGAAAGACTAGCCACTGACTCTAAATTCAGGTGATTTCGCATAAATTTGGTAGGTTTGAACTTTTTTTTTATCATTCAGCAAACACTGTACCCCCCCTCACTCCTTTGTTGCCTGCTAGCTTCCTATAACCCCAATATGCATGTGCGCGCGGTTAAGGCTGTTAGGAACACAAGCAATCCTCATTAAACTTTGATGATAATTTCCGACTTTCTCGTGACTACCTGGTATTGCTTTATATCCCAGATCCTGAAAACAAGAGCACAGTGCACTTTGTCCTACTTTAAAAAATCTGTGAAAATCAAC
>CM060329.1:9907352-9917352 GCA_030674155.1 Stramonita haemastoma
GGGAAAGTGGATACATCAGGCAGCATAGCACTGATATGGCACACACTATCAAATAGACAGTCAATGCAATGGAAAAGTTGATACAACAGAGATAGCACACACTATCAGATAGACAGTGAATGCAGAGGAAAGTGGATACATCAGGCAGCACAGAGCACTGTCAGATAGATAGCAGAATAAAAACAGCAGAATAATCCTGTTTGGGCCTAAAACTTTTCGCTCATCCATTATACCATGAGTGGCGGTCTGGGTACTAAATCTTTTGGATGAGATGATAAACCGAGCTCTGTGAGTTACACATCGTTATTTAGCACACGTAAAACAACCCACGGCAACAAAGATGGTTGTCCCTAGCAAAACTCTGCAGAGAAAAGCCACTCTGATAAGGAAACAAATACAGTTGCAGACAAGAAAACAAAAATAAATAAATGGGTACCGGCTGCTCTTGTGGCTACGTGCTCTCCCTATTGGTAGAGCAGCAGAGAAATCTGCTGTGACATAAAGTGGTGTAAGATAAATAAAATAAAGAGAACAAGCTGGGGGGGGGGGGGAGATAACAGTTGAGGGTAGGCAGGAAATGGATGGACGAACACTGTGGATGAGATAACATTGAATGGGCAGGCAGTGGATGTCTAGCTCGATTGACAGCCAGAGATGAGAACACAAAGGTGACACTAGCAGAGGGAATGATAGGCCTGAGACAGATGGGGTAAGGGATGGGATGATAAGGAAAGGGAAAGAACAGGAAAATGGATGAAAAGAGATGGTGTGTGTGTGTATGAGAGAGAGAGAGGCAGACTCACAGACAGATGGATAGACAGACAGACAGACAGAGTGAGTGAGTGAGTGAGGTTCGTAAAGTGAACATTGACAACGGGGAACAGGAGGGAGGAAAAGACATTTCAGCAGCTAGTAAGAGAGAGAGACCTAATGATAATAAAGACACTACAAAAGGAACAGCAGATGCATCAGGCAACACAGAAACGACACACATACATAGAGAGCAGAGGCCTCGTGATAAAGAAGACACTGCAGAAAGAACAGTAGATGATATTGAGTACATGCATGCATGCATGCATGCATGAACATACACACACACATACACAGACACACCTATACATACACACACATATACACACACACCCAAACACATACACACACATACACACACATACACACCCACACTCACCCACCCCCACCACCCACACCCACACACACACACCCACACACATACATTAACAGACACTGCAAGCCCGTTTTCTGTTTGCTTTCCATTATCTCCTTCTCACTCTCCAGCAGCCAGCAGGGTTGTTGTATAGGGTCTGTAGGGAAACCTTTCCAGCAAGTTTGCTGCTGCTGCTGTGTTGTCCTGTGTGTAACGTCATCACTTCTCAACAGCTCAGATATGGGCCAATCAATTTCTGGTGCAGGGGAAAAACGACCCTCAGCACGCAACAAACATGTAATTGCCCTCTCTGTGTGTTTGTCCTTTGTCAGCTAAACGATAGGGTCGTGCTGAATAGCTCCTGCTCCGCCCATATTGAATGTTTGTTTTGTTTGCAGATATTGTTACAGGTGTGTAGGTTTTAAAAAAAAAAGTAACTGATTCTAGGTGTTGGAAAGTTTCAGTTCAAAAAGCAGCTAACTAGTCTGAAAAATGCTTATTGCCAGGATGTTGGAATGAAAAAAAAAGCTGAGGGTTTGTTTTTTCTATTAAAAAAAATAATAAAGTGCAATGCAAATGATGTGGTACAGAATAAAAGAAAGAGGGAGATATAGGAGAAAAAGAAAGAAAGAAAGAAGAAAGAAAGAAAGAATGAAAGAAAGAAAGAAAGAAAGAAAGAAAGAAAGAAAGAAAGAAAGAAAGAAGAAAGAAGGAAAGAAAGAAAGAAAGAAAGAAAGAAAGAAAGAGAAAGAAAGAAAAGAAAGAAAGACAGACAAAGAAAGAAAGAAAGACAGACAAAGAAAGAAAGAAAGGAAGAAAAAGAAAGCAAGGAACACAAACAGAAAGGGAGGAAGACTGACAGAAATAAAGAAGGCAAACAGCAAGGTAAAGAAAGAATGAAGAGGATCAAAACAAAACCACCCAGAACATTATCCAATACACGAATGTTACCCTCCACCTCATAACGCCTTGGATGTCCAGTTTTCATCGCTAGCATGTTATTGATATGCAATAATAGAAATAATTAAATGCAGAATTCACATTGAAAATTTGATGATTCTATGAAAAGCAATCACACGTTGAAATGCTAAACACCAGGAAGAGTTTTGCATCATGATCTGTGGTCAGGATGAGGAGTTGAGTGTTTTTAAATGCACTTGCTTTCCCCAAGCTGATGTTATGCAGCATCGAGTGTGGTTACCAAGTGGATGGGTGACCGTTTGCTCACCTTGGCTTCAGTACAGTCCCCCAGTTCACCCAGCTGCAAATGGGTAGGTGCCTCCTTAGGGTCAGGGTGGGAAAAGCAGTGAGGGAGAGGAGATGGGCACCACCCTCAATATGCTGGCCCCTAGAGAAGCTGAATACGAGTTTTAAAATGTAACTAGGTGATAGCCCTGATATGGCCTATGTGGTCCACGGGGCTATAAGCAACATAATTGGATTGGATTGGAGGTCTCTGATGCCTTGCTCCCCTACGACCACATAGATTGTGAGACACCTTTATCTTTAGGTTTAAATGCACTTTTAAAGCAAAACAGAACACAGTCTTGCATTAATATGTCAGTCCAGGGTAGAACAAAGATTCCGATTATAGAATCAATCCAAATCTCAACAGTGACAATACTACCTATACATACATACCTGTCTAAGATGACGTCCAGAGGAAAAGTGGGTCAGGTACAATGTGACTTATTTGTGTTCGGAAGTGACCAATGTTAAGCTAAAATGCAGTCATAGCAGAAACTGTAGCTAAAACGGATTTTAAAAAAAACAACCCAAACTACAAGCACTTTTTAAACAGAGATGGGATAGCCTAGTGGTCAGAACATTGCGCTCACAATTTGACAACCTGGTTTTAATTCCAGTTTGAGGGGATTTTTACCCTGGAGTTAACATCAGTGCTGATTCCACTCTCCCCACAAGTCCTTTGGGTGAGACTAAAACCGAGGCCCCATGTGCGAAAGCATGCAGAAAGGTTCTATCTTGCGCTCTCATTAACTCCTGTTCCATTGTCGAAAGAGTAGGCCATTGTGTGCTGGTGAGAACAGATGAAAAAAATTACAAAAACTGCATACACAAGGGGACAGGATGAGAAAAAAAACTCATGAATGTTTATTCCATTATCTTCGATTTAAAAGAATAAATAAATAAATCGATCAATCAATAAACACAATGGAATCAAACACAGACAGCAAGGATACAGACACGGGACAGTCTAGAGCCTTTACCACCCTGTAAAATGTTTTACAGACATTGCCTACAATATGATCAAACACATGCCCACTTCTATTACCTGGATTATGATCAACATAACCCCATCTTTTTAGAATCAACCATCACATTTCCATTTCTTGAATGTCACGCATTCACATGCATTTCCTCAATCATTTTCAACAACAGCCGTTTCCTTGAATATATAATCAATTCTTTTTGCCATTCATTGAATTTCTTCTACGCAGCTCCCTTTCTAAGATTTGAATAAATGCTGCCTTCTCTTTTGAATAGCATTACCATATCTTAAAGATATTGCCAGAGATCTTTTATTATCGAATTTTGATGTAGATGTTCCAAGTTTTAGACAAGGTTGACATGCTCAAATTCCTGTAAATGTTAGGAGCGTGCTTCTATTTTAAAATGTAATCAATACTCTCTCTCTCTCTCTTCTCTCTTCTCTTCTCTCTCTTCTCTCTTCTCTCTTTTTCTTTTTCTCTCTTCTCTCTCTCTCTCCTCTTCTCTCTCTCTCTCTCTCTCTCTCTCTCTCTCTCTCTCTCTCTCTTCGTGTGTGCATGTGTGTGCATGCATGCACATGTGTGTGATTTTGTGTGTTTATGTGTGTGTGTAGTGTGTGTGAGTGTGTGTGGTGTGTGAGTGTGTGTGAGTGTGTGTGATGTGTGAATGTGTGTGTGTGCGCTCGCGCGCGCGCGCGCCGGCGCGGAGTGAGTGTGCGTGGGTGTGTGCGCGCGCGCGTGGGTGTGCGTGTGTGTGTGTGTGTGTGTGTTATTTCTCCATCATCATCCATTATTTTTATTTTTCTTGTTTCAGCAGTTGTGTTCTGTGTTCCTCTTGAGAGTGGCTGTCGCTACAGATTTTTACCAGCTGAACATTCATAATCGTTGCCATGGTTTCTGGATATTTTCATTTCCTGTTACCATTGTGCTTCTTGTTTTTTCTTCACGCATCAATCTAGCTCTGTCAACCCTTTTTTTTTTCCATGACATTTGCTGCTTGCTTCAACCACAACACAGGATTTGTTATCTTCTCCATCTGTGATCGAGGGGGGGGGGGGGGGGGAATATTTTTCACGTGTTCTTTGGGGGGATCAACGTTGTTATTTGTTATCTACATAACTCTTAAGTTTTGGGTCTGGGTGTAGTGTAGTGTAGTGTAGTGTAGTGTAGTGTAGTGTAGTGTAGTAGTGTGTGTAAGGGTGGACAGTGGAAGAGAAGAAGGGTGGCTGTGGTAGTGGTAGTGGTGCTTGCAGGTGTGTTGTAGCTATTTTTAAAATTCATTTTAGTTCTTCTTATATATCGAGGATAATGGAGTAAGCACTCGTGTGCTTTTTTTTTTACATCCAGTCCCCTTGCGTATGTACTTTTGTAAATCTTGTCATCTGTTCCCACCGGCACACAATGGCCTACTCTTACGAAAAGCGGAACAGGATTAAACGTGTGTGCAAGATGTTCTGCATGCGTTCGCGCACGGGGCCTCGATTTATAGTCTCATCCGAAGGATGTTTGGGGAGAGTGGAGTCTGCACTGATGTTAACTTCAAGGGGAAAATCCCCTCAACGGGAATCGATCCATCTGTGATCAAGAGAGGGCAATATCTTTAATGTGTCTTAGGGGATCAACATATATTATGTTTGTATATATACATAACTCCAATTTTTGGGGGCCTGGGGGTATGCAAGGGTGGACAGTGGTGGATTGGTGGTCTAGAGGCAACGGCAACTGCCTAGAAAGTGTACAGTCCGGGTCGGAGTGTGCGGTGGTTTGATCCCGTTTGGGACCCCAAACTTTTCCTCTATCCATTAGACCATGAGTGGTAGTCTGGGTGCTAGTCTTTCAGATGAGATGATAAACCGTGGTCCCGTCATTATTTAGCGCGCGTAAAAGAACCCACGGCAACAAGAGGGTTGTCCCTGGCAAAATTCTGTGGAAAAAACCCACTCTGATAAGGAAAACAGAATACAGTTGCAGACAGGAAAACGAAAAAAAAAATTATAGGTGGCGCTGCACTTGTGGCAACGAGCTCACCCGGGGAGGCCTAGGGCAGCCCGAATTTCACGCAGAGAAATCTGCTGTGATATAAAGTGGAGGCGAAGAAGGTAGCAAGGGCAGTTGCGCATGCAGGTGTATTGTGGCTATTATTGGCTGAGCATCTGTCATTTCTGCTTGTTTTGGGGGGAAATGCCTTGCTTTTCTTTTCTTCCCCTTTCTCTTTCACGTGTGTTTTTGTTTGTTGGTTTGGTTGTTGGTTTAGTTCGGTGTTCGGTTCGGTTCGGTTTGATTCCTTTCCGGTCCGGTCCGGTCCGGTCTGGTCCGTCTCCGGTTTCCGTTTTGTTCTGTTTCGTTTTGTTTTGTTTGCTTCCATTCTCGGCTATAACTCCAGGGTTCGCCCATGGTAATATTTTGGGTCTGCAATCGTTTTTTGCCCACCAAAAAAGAAAGTGGCTGTATTCTAACACAAGGGAATTTTCTTAGCCCAGAAAGCAAAGTAAGACCAGACCAGACAGAGTGCATGCAGCCTGTTTTTATGTACATCAATGCAGTCTCTCTAACCTATGAATGATAATTATGGTATTTAATTATGGGAGTAGAATTTTGCTGTGTCCGTTACGTTTCCTGACTTTTATGACAAGAGATTTTTTTATTCACACACACACACACACACACACACACACCACACACACACCACCCACACACACACCCGCACGCACCCCACACACACACGCACACACGCACGCACGACACCACGCACGCACGCAGCACCACACCACACACGCACACACACACCACCACACACAACACTCACACACATACACACACACACACATTATGCTTACATGTTAATATGATAATGTGAAAAGCATCTAGATCTTTTTATGTAATACAAGAAATAAACAAATGACTATCATGAATAACACACATTGAAATAAGTAATGTCTTAAAGACTATTGGTTACATAGGGTAAAGTAAATATATGCATTTTCTCCTCAGAAGAGCAAGAATTTACACAAACTGCATCATTTCTGAATTATTTTTTAAATAGAAAATATTCACCTTTATATCTCTTGTCAACTAACGACAATATTGATCCTGATTCACACACAAACAGATATCTCTCACATTGTGTTAAAAATCCTGCCACTCCCATCTTACCTGCTCTTTGCTTGTTGCTATCCATATGTATATATGCTTTTGTTATAATACTTATATGTGCTTGTACACATATTCATTTTCTTTCTTTCTTCCTTTTTATTTTTTTTTTCTTTTTTATTGAGGATAATGGAATAAGAGCTCTCGTGCTTTTTTACATCCAGTCCCCGTGTGTATGCAGTTTGTAAATCTCGTCATGTGATCCCACCGGCACACGATGGCCTACTCTTACGAAAAGCGGAACAGGATTTAATGTTTGCGCAAAATGTTCTGCGAGCGTTGGTATATGGGGCCTCAGTTTATAGTCTCATCTGAAGGACATTTGGGGAGAGTGGAGTCAGCACTGATGTTAAGTCCAGGTGAAAAGTGCCCCTCGGATGGGAACCGAACCCAGGTGGTCAGATTGTGAGGGCAATGTTCTGACCACTAGGCTATCCTATGTGTGTGTGTGTGTGTGTGTGTGTGTGTGTGTGTGTGTGTGTGTGTGTGTGTGTGTGTGTATTTGCGTGTGTGCGCGTGCGTGCGTGCGTGCGTCGCATGCTGCGCGTGTGTGTGTGTGTGTATGGGTGTGTGTAATTATTTACCTGTCCCTTAATCCCAATTGTACTACTTCCCACTCATGGTCTTGTATAGACAAAGTTTTCCAGCTTGGAAAGTGTCAACCCTTTGAAAAGAACAAAGAACCCCCCCAACAGCCACTTGAGAAACAGATTGTCTGACTCCAGGAACCTGGCATGTTTTCCATTCCTCTTTTTGTGTGTTGTTTGTAGTTTGGCTGGGGGAGTGGATGGCTCTGACAGAAGATGGGAAGACTTAAGAAAGGAGGGCAGTGAGAGGAATCAAAGGAGTGATGTGTATTTAGTGGAGGGGGGAAGTGAAGCAGGCATATATATAGATATATAGATATATATAGATATACATAGTATAATATATATATATATATAAATATATATATATATATATATATATATATATATATATATATATATATATAATATATATATATAATATATATATAATATATGGGAAACCAATCATGCCCATATGGTGGCTGGCTGTGTTACAGAAACGTGTCTTATCACTGCACTGGTGGGTTTTTGACGTTAGAAGAATGAAGTGATACTGCTCATAGCTATAGTTGGTGTATGATAGACTTAATTTTATTTTATTTATTTATTTATTTTATTCTTTTCTATCGAGGATAAAGGAATAAGACTCATGTGCTTTTTTAATCTTCATTTTATTTATTATTTATTTTATTTTTTTATTTTATTCGTTTAATTTGAAGCGAGATGATAGAAGGAATAAGCACGAATCCGTGTGGCTTGTATTATCTTTAAAAAATCCAGTCACGTGTGTATCCTGGGGACAGGATAGCTCAGTGGTCAGACCACCTTGCTTTCCCCAAGCCAAGGTTAAGCAGCTTCGAGCCAATTACATGGGTAACCGTTTTGTGCCTGCTTTAGTACAGTCCCCCGCAGTTCACCCAGCTGTAAATGGGCACCTGCCCTCTTAAGGGTCAGGGAAGGTAAAGCAGACAAGGGATAGGAGATGGGTGCCACCCTCAACATGCTGGCCCAAGAGAAGCTGAGGTCTCTGAGCCTGGCTCTCCTATGGCCACACAGGTTATGGGACACATTTTACCTTTATTTTTTTTACCTTTACCCCGTGTGTATGCAGTTTTGTAAATGTCATCTGTTCCCACCGCACACAATGGTCAACTCTTACAAAAAGTGGAACAGGATTTAACGTGTGGGCAAGATGTTCTGCATTGACATAAGGAGACACCCTGTTGCAAGGGGGAAACTAGGGACCACTGTTATTATGTATGGCTGTGTGTTAGGGGGTAGAGGGGAGAAGGGACTAGAGGAGAGAAATAAAAGAATAAATGAATGAATGAATAAATTATAAAAGATAGTGTGGCTGTGTGTTTAAACAGCCAGTGCACTGAATTATTCATCACTGCATCAAATGATAGTTGTTTGCAATGCAGAGACTACTGGCTTTGTTCTTGCCTCTGTGTGTATGTGTGTGTGTGTGGGGGGGGGGGGAGTGGGTGCTTGTGTGTGGTGTGTGTTTGTGTGTGTGTGTCTGTGCTGTGTGTGTATGTTGTTGTGTGTGTGTGTTTGTGTGTTGTTTGTGTGTTGTGTGTGTGTGTTGTGTGTGTGTGTGTGTGTGTGTATCTGTGTGTGTGTTTTGCCTGTGTGCATGAATGCAAGTGTGTGTTTACTTTCTGGATAAATAGATGGATGGAAATAAAGTGACACACACGCAAACATAAACACACACGAAGAACATAAACACACTTGCAGCACACACACACACACACACACACACACACAACACGCACGCACCACCACACACACACACACACACACACACACACACACACACACTGTAAGCACACAGACAGATGCAGAAGAATTACAGAGAAGAATTAACCTCAGTGCTGACTCCACTCCCCCCCCCCCCTCCAAAGAGTTTTTTTTTAGAGGGAGACTATAAACCATGTCTTTTGTGTGAATGCACCAAAACATTTTGTGCATATGTTAAAACCTGTACCACTTTTTTGAAGAGCAGGCCATTTTGTGATGGTGGGAAAGGATGACAAAATTGACAAAAGTGAGTTATAGGACTTGAGAAACAAAAAAAAGCGGCAGATGCTTATTCCATTATCCTAGAAATTAAAGAATGCTAAACTGCAAGCCCGTTTTCTGTTTACTTTCCATTATCTCCTTCTCACTCTCCAGCAGCCAGCAGGGTTGTTGTATAGGGTCTGTAGGGAAACCTTTCCAGCAAGTTTGCTGCTGCTGCTGCTGTGTGTTGTCCTGTCTGTAACGTCATCACTTCTCAACAGCTCAGATATGGGCCAATCAATTTCTGGTGCAGGGGAAAACGACCCTCAGCACGCAACAAACATGTAATTGCCCTCTCTGTGTGTTTGTCCTTTGTCAGCTAAACGATAGGAGCATGTTGAATAGCTCCAGCTCGCACACATTGATCTGTGTCATTTGGTTTTGGGGTTTGTGCTATTTTTGTAAGTTGTTTTTGAAGTGAGTATTCTGCATTGTATAAGAGGTCAATGACCTGCAAACAATGCTCTTTTAACAAAATGGAAAGAGGTAGTTAATGTATGAAAGGAATGCACAAAGCTCATTCTGTCATGAAAGTCCTTGGATGAGACTATAAACTGAAAGCCCCACGTGCAAACGCAGGCAGAACATTTTGCACACATGTTAAATCCCATTCCACTTTTCGTAAGAGTAGGCCATTGTGTGCTGGTGGGAACAGATGACAAGATTTAGCAAAAACTGTGTACACATGGGGACTGGATTTTAAAAAAAAGCACATGAGTGCTATTCTTTTATCTCAATATAAAAGAATAAATAAATAAATACATGACTGTAGGTGTGATGGAAAAAAGTTGCTGAAAGTTGAGACCAAGAAAGATAGAAAG
>CM060329.1:9922352-9927352 GCA_030674155.1 Stramonita haemastoma
TGGGGAAAGGGACCGAAATCGAAAAGTACATCACCAAAATTGAACACTGTACAATATCAGAGAGAGAGAGAGAGAGAGAGAGAGAGAGAGAGAGAGAGAGAGAGAGAAGAGAGGAGAGAGAGAGAGAGAGAAGAGAGAAGAGAGAGAGAGAGAGAGAGAGAGAGAGAGAGAGAGAGAGAAAAGTGAGAAAGAGAGAGAAAGAGAGAGGGAAAGAGAGAGCGAGAGAGGGGAGGAAGTGAGAGGGGGTGGAGAGTGAGAGAAATAGGGGGAGTAAAAAACGAAAAGGCTCAGGAAAATCTATCTATCTATCTATCTATCTATCTATCTATCTATCTATCTATCTATCTATCTATCTATCTATCTATCTATCTATCTATCTATCTATCTATCTATCTGTCTGTCTGTCTGTCTGTCTGTCTGTCTGTCTGTCTGTCTGTCTGTCTGTCTGCCTGCCTGCCTGCCTGCCTGCCTGCCTGTCTGTCTGTCTATCTATCTATCTATCTATCTATCTATCTATCTATCTATCTATCTATCTATCTATCCATCTATCCATCCCTTAGTCTGGTGACTGTGGGGGCACGCCTGAAGACATGACAACCAGTTTTCTCCATTCCTCTCTGGGGAAAAAAAAAGTGAAAAGTAGAAAAATGATACACCAGGTGTAGAAAAGATTTTTTTTAATCCATGAACTATGTAAAACTAAAGACGTCCAAAAAAAAAAAACCAGAAACAAAAAAGAATAAGATAGAAATAGAAAGAAACCAAGTAAAGGCAGCCAGAAAAAAAACGAGAAAAAAAGAAGAAAAAGAAAGAAAAAAAGAAAGAAAAGACAAGAAAAGGAAAAAAAAAAAAAGACAGGAAACAAAAAAAGAAGAAAGATTCATGGAATAAAATAAAGAAAAAAAAACCGAAAAGAAAAACATGAAGGGTACACAAGAAGATAACAAACAAACAAACAAAGAAAAGGCTGAAGAAAAAATATCCACTGATCGACAAAGAGATAGACCGACACAGAAAAAGAAAGATGTAAAGATAAAATTGATGGAAAAAAAGTAACAGACTAAAAGAAAAGGAATATAGACAAAAAAAGAAAAGGTTTAAAACAAACAAAGGAAGAAAAAAAAAGACTACCACAAAATATTACCAATGAAAAGAAAACTATTCATCATGAATTTTATTCATTCAATATTCTCTTGGATTCCCCCCCCCCCCCCCCCCTAAGATAATGGAATAACCACGCTTTTTTTTTACCATATTGTCACCGTATGTATGCGGTTTTGTAAATTTTGTCATGTGTTCCTACTGGCACACAATACCTGACTGTTCCGAAAGACGAAAAACAGGTCTTAAAGTGTGTGCAAGATGTTCTACGTGCGTTCGCACACTGAAAGTCGGTTTAGACTCTTGTCCAAAGGACTTTGGGGGGAGTGGAATCGGCACTGATGGTAACTTCAGGGGGAAATCCTCTTGAACAGGTGTCTCGGTGGTAGCTTAGACTCTGGCCGTCAAATTACAAGCCAACGCTATAATACACTATCCTGTCCTCCATAAATGATAGAAAGAAAGAAAGAAAGAAAGAAAGAAAGAAAGAAAGAAAGAAAGAAAAAGAAAGAAAGAAAGAAAGAAAGAAAGAAGAAAGAAAGAAAGAAAAGAAGAAAAGAAAAGAAAGAAAAAAGAAAGAAGAAGAAAAAAGAAGAAGAAGAAGAAAGAAGGAAGAAAGAAGAGAAAGAAGACAGACAGACAGACAGAAGACGGAAGAAAAAAAAAAAAAAAAAAAGAAAGAAAAAGAAAGAAAGAAAAAATGAAGAAAGAAAAGAAAGAAAAAAAGACAGAAAGAAAAAAAAAAAAGAAGAGAAAGAAAGAAAAAAGAAAAGAAAAGAAAAGAAAAGAAAGAAAGAAGAAAGAAAGAAAGAAAGAAAGAAAGAAAGAAAGAAAGAAAGAAAGAAAGAAAGAAAGAAAGAAAGAAAAGAAAGAAAGAAAGAAAAAAAGAGAAATATGATACTATATAGGAAAGGAAGAAAGAAGGGAAAGAAATCGTACATTGTTCAATACTAGAAAACTTTCAGGATGAATATATTTTTCACATGTGCCTGGTCCAAAAATTTGAAAGAAAAAAGAAAGAAAAATAAACAAAATGGAAGAAACAAAGTCTAAAAGAAAACAAGACAACAAATGTGACTCGATCTCAAAGAAAAGAAGAAGAAGAAGAAGAAGAAGAAGAAGAAGAAGAAGAAGAAGAAGAAGAAGAAGAAGAAGAAGAAGAAGAAGAAGAAGAAGAAGAAGAAGAAGAAGAAGAACAAGAAACAAGAACAACAACAACAACAAAAAACAAGAACAAAACAAGAAGAAGAACAAGAAGAAAAGAACAAGAAAAGAAGAACAAGAACAAGAAGAGAAAAAGACAAAGAGAAAAAAACACACCTAAAACTAAGACAAACACGAAAGAAAAAAAAAAGGAGGGACAACCAAAGACGTAGACAAATACACAGACAGAGAGAAAGAAAACAGCTGACAAAAAAATGAATGAAGTCACCGATGCAAAAAATAAAGGAAAAAAAGAAACACAAGAAATGAATCAAATTTGCTGTTGAAAACCAGGAAATGGACAGGGGAGGAAAGAAAGCAAAGAAAACTGACAGAAAAAAAAGCATGCTAACATATAAATCACCGGTTTCAACTTGAGTGTTTTGTCTAGAGCTCTGCAAGAATCAGCCAAAAGTTGAATCGTTGTCTATTATTTTTAAATGACTTTTCCAATTTTTTTTGTCGTTCCTTACGTTTCTGAGAGAGAGAGAGAGAGAGAGAGAGAGAGAGAGAGAGAGAGAGAGAGAGAGAGAGAGAGAGAGAGAGAGAGAGAGAGAGAGAGAGAGAGAGAGAGGAGAGAGAGAGAGGAGAAGATGAAAGAAAGGAAAAAGAAGAAAGAAAGAAAGAAAGGAAAGAAATGAAAGAAAGGAAAAAAGTAAGAAAGAAAGAAAAAGAAAGAAGAGAAAGAAAGAAAGAAAAAGAAAGAAAGAAAGAAAGAAAGAAAGAAAGAAAGAAGGAAAAAAACGCAAGAATGAAAAAAGGAAAGAAAGAAAGAAAGAAAGAAAGAAAGAAAGAAAGAAAGAAGAAAGAAAGAAAAGAAAGAAGAAGAAGAAAGAAAAAAGAAAGGAAAAAGAAGAAAGAAAGAAAGAAAGGAACAATCAAACAAACAAACAAACAAACAAGCCATATTAAAAAGTACAGCAAATAAAGACAGAAAGAAAACGATTTTTGGATAAGAAAAGAAAATGAGAAACTACAGGAAAAAAACAAAACAAGGAGTGGAGGTGTTGAAACAGATGAAATAGGGAAAACCAGAACAGAAAGTATGAGAGAAAAAAACACGAAAACACTAACGTAAAAAAGACAAGAAAAGAAGAAGGAACAAAATCAAGAGAAAAAAAGAAGAGAGAACTAAAGAAAGAAGAAACAGGAAAGAAACAACAGAAAAAAACAGAAACGAAAGTAATAAAGAAGACGAAACATACAGACAACAAGAAAGATGAAAAAATAGAAAAGGAGAACGAAAGTATGTAAGCAAAAAATAAAAAAAAACAAAGAAGGAGTAAAGAAGAGATGGAGAGAAAAATCTATTTCCAGACAAAGGAAAAAAAGTATTGAATGGAAAGAGATGAGAAACCTAGATAATCAACACACTAATAAAAACCAGAAAAATGACAACAGCAAATGAATTCATTTATTGCCACTTTATGTCACAGCAGATTTCTCTGCATGAAATTCGAGCTCCTCTCCCTAGGGAGAGCGTGTCGCCACAGGCGCATTGCCACCCAGTATTTTTTTCCTGTCTGCAACTATATTTGTTTCCCTATCAGAGCAGCTTTTTCCTACAAACTTTTGCCAGGGACAACCATCTTGTTACCGTGGGTTCTTTTACGTGCGCTAAATAATGATGTAAAACACACGGGACTTCGGTTTATCGTCTCATCCGAAAGACTAGCACCCAGACCACTACTCATGGTTTTAATGATGAGGGAAAGTTTGGGGCCCAAACGGGATACGAACCCCGCACACTCCGACCCGGACTTTCGCTTTCTAGCAGGCGCGTTACTCTAGACCACCGATCCACCAATGACAATCAGAGAATGATCCACCAATGACAATCAAGGAAAAGAACAGAACCAATCAATCAATCCAGTCATGTTGTTTCTAGCCCCGCTGCCACACAGGCTACATCGGGGCCGGCTGCTGTTACCCATCGTCAAATTTAAAATTCAGATTAAAACTGTGCAACTAGATCTAATATACAGGTTAAAACGAGGCACAGCACACAAATCCAACATCACTCAGTCAAGAGTGCTATATCTAGTATGCCCTTTCCTTTTACCTGTTTAAGTGTGGTCAGTTCCTGCTATAAACAGCACCAGCTGACCCCCAACTGGGCTGGCTGGGTGGATTAATCTCTCTCTCTCTCTTTTCTTGGGTGAAGACCCGGTTCGAGTCCGGTCGAGGAAATTTTCTTCCTGGAGTTAACATCAGTGCTGACTCCACTCTCCCAAAAGTCCTTCGGATGAGACTTTAAACCGAGGTCCCGTGTGCGAACGCACGCAGAACATCTTGCGCACACGCTAAATCCTGTTCCGCTTTTCGTAAGAGTAGGCCATCGTGTGCCGGTGGGAACAGATGACAATATTTACAAAACTGCATACACACGGGGACCGATGAAAAAAGCACATGATTGCTTATTCTGTTATCCTCGATATAAAAGAATAAATAATAATAATAATAATCAGCAGTTGAGAGGAGCTGGAAGTGAGGGAAACTGACAGCTGTGGAAGGTATAAAACCTACTTTACTGTCCTTGCTTGTAGCGACTCCCTGGTCAAACCATACGAAAAAAAACCCTTCAGACTGACGGATGGAAAGATGGATGGCAAGGAAAGGAAAGGAGAAAGAAAGGAATAGGCAATGAACCTCCCCCTCCTCCCCAACCCCCACCCCCCTCATTCCCAGCTTCTCTT
>CM060329.1:9944852-9947352 GCA_030674155.1 Stramonita haemastoma
CTGTTCTGAATATATGTTCTTTTCTTTAATACTAATCTTACATTCCTCCAAAACTCTTGCTGATTTTTAACTGAACTAACTATTTGTCTAAGTAATGTGTCATGAAAAGATCTCTTTTTTTGACACAACATATTTTTATATTCTCGTCTAACTAAACAATATGTATGACGATCATCATTATTCAAAGTTTTTCTATATTTTCTCAATACCTTTCTTACATTTCTCCGGGCAGCTCTACATTCTAAGTCAAACCATTTATTTTGTGGTTTGTTCTTTTTAACATAAAATTGCTGACTCATACATTCAGCTGCACCTTTAACAACATCATTAAACATTTCTATGGCTTTATTCACATCGACACTGACTATATCTGTTGCCTGCAATAACTGTAAGTGTGCAGCATCTGAATTTATCAAGTTAACAAAAGTAGAAGCAAACTCTGTGTTCCAAACAAATTTTTCTACATATTCTCTGCTATTCTGATCTTCTCTATTGTATACATTTACATCTTTTACATTCATATGAAATTCCAAAGGCATGTGATCAGACTCTATTCTATCCCTCACAATAATTGTACACACTGAATTTATATAGTCAAACAAATCATGAGATGCAACAAAATAATCGTTTACACTGTTTCCAGAGTCACTTATGTACGTGAAATGTCCGTTAGTGTCACCATAACAAACACCATTCAAAAGAAATAATTCAAAAGCAACACACATGTTTAACAAACTTTTGCCATACAAATTTAACACTTCATCTTGAGAGCATCTTTTAACTTTCACTTCATCACACTTATTAAACACAGAGAAGTGTTGAAAGTCCTCAGTGACACAAGGAAAAATATCGGCTGTTCTTCCATTAAAGTCACCACACATCAGAATCGAAACTTCATCTAATGAACTGACAAGTTCTACTAAACAATCCTCAATTTGATTAATACCATTATCTATATCGTATACAGTATAGTATGGTGAACTGTTGGGAGGAACATAAGCACATACATATAACACATTATTTTCCAACTGAAGCAAAGCTTTGTCAATAAGGAATACCAAAACATTATCACAATTCACATCCATCTCTCTGATATACTTCACAAGATTTTTTCTTATCAGACAAATCACTCCTCCAGATCGTCTACCACGCTCAGTAAACTTCAGTGCTGGTTTCACATAAACAACATGATCATAAAACAACACCGAATGAAACTCTTCAACAAAAGTCTCAACGAGACAAACAAAATCAAAAGAAGAAACATAGTCAACAAAGTCAGGATCAGACAATTTAGAGAGTATACCACTGACATTCCAGTGAAGGAAAGAAATGTGTCTTTTAAAGTTAGAACCAGTTACTGTCTTCGTTTGGCGATCAACATTATCATTACAAGTAATTGGAACATCACAACAGCCACGCCCATCTTTATTACCACATTCACTTTCAGACACATTCTCTTCAACACACAAGGGTACACTTGCACTGGAATATGTTTGTTTACAAGAAGACAGCACACCTGTGCGCTCTGAACAAAACTGTGTGTGTGTTTTCCGAATTTGATTTGCACGTGCAGTATTTGTGTTGCTTGACACGCTCTCTCCCACCGGTGTCACCCTGGCACTGTCTATCCCTGTATTTTTACCCACCCAACCCTCCGGAGAAAAACAATGCCTATGTTTCTTTCCAGGCCGGCCGTATCCCTATGCCCATTCTACGATAGTGCTCTCATCGTCACTCAGAAAGAACTTTTTGCCATCAATCAGGAGATGGTCATAGACCATTGTGGCCTTTTTCTTTTGGTCTTTCGCTGCTTTCAGATGAGGCACTAGTTTCTTTCTGAGGGTTCGAATCCTCTGGGGAAAGTCTTCCCCAATGAAGGTGTTGGTGCCCTTCAATTTCCATTTTGCTTTTAGGATTTTTACCTTTTGCTTATAGAAGGTACACCTGGCAATGATGGGTGAATTGCCCTTTGCACTCAAGCGGTGAACCCTGTCAAAAGAAAAGTCATCAGTCAGGTCAAGTTTGTCCACAAACATGTCTTTTAACATATGCTCACACATTTCTGGTGTTTCAGCACTGTCCCTAGGGATTCCATGAATGATTATGTTGTTTCGCTTGGAGCGACTTTCCAAATCATCCACTTTTGCTTCCAGATTTGTGACTCTCTTGTTAAGTTCATTATTTGTCTCTGTCAGTTCATGGTTTGACTGTCTGAGGTATTCTAGTTCTTCCTTTACACCCTGGAAGTCATTTTGAATTGCGTCAATAGAGTCTTTCATCCGCCTGAAGTCACGCTGCATATCGTCGAATTTAGCGTTCATGTTTGCTAACATGTCCATGACTGTTGCGTCGGATCCACACTCACCCCTCAGCTGCCTGTCACTGTCCGCGTCTGCCACACCCCTGCCTGCACTCGCCCTCCTGGAGTCACTGGTGCTCGTCAGACGGGTCTGCTTGGTGGGGGCCGGCTTGGGAGGGCCCGGATTGGATTCCACGTCTC
>CM060329.1:9962352-9972352 GCA_030674155.1 Stramonita haemastoma
ATCTATCTGAGAGGTGCTAAGCGAACAGCTAACGATCTCATCTGCGGAGATATCGATCAATATCCAATCAGTCTGAGTTCTGTCGTTAGCTGCGTTCCTTATTGCTTAAAAAAAAAGACACTAAAACATATTTATACAAATTGATATTTTTAATTCATATGACATTTTCATTTTTATTATGATTATTTATATATATAAAAAATTTCATATATAATTTATTTTTTAAAAAATGATTGATTCAAACAGAAGATGACAGGTGCAAAAGAAAGCTCCTTCTACTTAACTGCGTCAACTGGCTCGAGAGAAACAGACACCTGCAGTGTTGAGCAACACTCTCCAAATCACATCTTTAAAATGGATAGAGCTTCACCGTGTGGTCCCAGTCTTCTCAATCAATCCCCAGTAAACTCACTCTGGGTTGGAGCCAGCCGAAGTAAAATAAATTTTTAAAAAAGAGAAAAAGGAAAAAGAAAGAAAGAAACCCCCCAAAACCCCACCACCTCCTATGACTTATATGATTGGAACCCACAACCTTCCAGTCTATAACCCAAGACGCTAACCGCTGTATACAGACTGGTGGTGACTTCGAGTTTATTTATATCAGAACATTAATTTTGGTGTAGCCAGGTGCGGTAGATCTAGTACTGGTAGATCTAGCGACAGGGATTATCTCCCATGTGTATATGTATGTGTGCGTGCGTGCGCGTGTGTGTGTGCATGTGTGTGTGTGTGTGTGAGTAAGAGATTTTGTAAATAACATTGTTTGTATACTAGATGTAGTGTGCTAGACTTAGCGCGACAGGAGACTTGATTAGATAATATTCCATGCAATCTTATCGCTGTGTAGTACTACTGTTTTCTGACTCACCTGTAAATTGTGAGACACTTTGTATCTTTAAATAAGTATCCTTAAGTTATAGGTTTTGTCTTCATACGGTCTTCATACTATCTTCAACCCTTAGTCTTCACCTGTACCTGAATGCTGAGTAACAAATAAAGAATGACCAGCCAGCTACCGTCTTCCCCTGAGTCTTCCCCTGAGTCTTCTGTTGCCCGATTGTTGAGATTCGTTGCTTGAGAATTGTTGTTCCACTCTTTCCCTAACCTGTCTTTTTCTTACCTCTCGGCGCCATCACATTGGAAACACAACATAAGGTCGAGTTCTGAGCGTTCTGTTTCTATGCATTTCACGCTTACAATGTAGCTACGTTTGTTCATGCCACCTTCTCAGAGGAGGCCGTGGTCTTAATTGGATAAACATTTTCGCATTTGCATTCTTATTCTCTCTCTCTCTTTCTCTCTCTACCCCCAGCGCGTGTGTGTATGTGTGCGTATATGCGTGCGTGTGTGCGTGCGTGTTTGTGTGTGTGTGCGTGTTTGTGTGTGCGTGCGTGTTTGTGCGTGTGTGTGCGTGTGCGTGTCTGTGTGTGTGTGTGTGTGAGAGAGACAGACAGAGACACAGAGAAAGCAAAACAGGAGGGTTACGCATATTGTGAGTTAGCTTTTTCACGTGTTTGAAAGTGCACGAGCCAACGGACCTGACAGAACGTAGCGTTATGGAAGCCTTGTCACAGACTTGTTTATACAATGTTTATGTTTGTTGTGCCACTCCCCCCATTTTCCCCAATTTGTAAAGGGCAAAAGTGTTACACAACAATTCATTGTAGTCTGAATGTAAACCACTTCACCATGTCGTGGAATCCATGCCATGCCGATCATCTGGGTTGTAGAAATGATACGGGTTTTTTTTCTGAAAATATGTGTTTTGTGCCCAGTCCCCTTCCCACTGTCCCCTTGTGTATGGGCTTAAAAAGCTTGACACAATAAAATATTGTCATTGTCATTGTCATTGTCTCTCTACCCCCCACTCTCTCTCTACCCCCCCCCCCCCCACTCTCTCTCTCCACCCCCCCTCTCTCTCTCTCTCCACCCCCCCTTCTCTCTCTCTCCACCCCCTTCTCTCTCTCTCCACCCCCCTTCTCTCTCTCTCCACACCCCCCTCTCTCTCTCTCTGTGCAGGAGGAGGACAGTGTTTGCCAGGTAAAGTGACCTGAAGAGGTTTGGGCCTGCAGGGCTTCCTTCCCTGATGACTGCTGCTGACACGGTGTCTGTGAGGGTCTTCCTTGGTACATACCTCTACATTTATTTCCCCGCTTCTCCTTCTTCTATTTGTTGTTGTTGTTCTTGTTCGTCTTCGTCTTCTACTTCTTAATCTTGTTCTTCGCAATTATTCTTCGTCTTGTTCTTCTACTTCTTAATCTTGTTCTTCTTCTTAATCTTCTTCTTCGCAGTTCTTCTTCTTCTTCTTTGTAATTCTTCTTCTTCGCAATTCTTCTTCGCAATTTTTCTACTTCTTAATCTTCTTCTTCTTCGCAATTCTTCTTCTTCGCATTCTTCTTCTACTTCTTAATCTTCTTCTTCGCAATTCTTCTTCTTCTTCTTTGCTATTCTTCTTCTTCTCCTACCTCTTTTTCTTCTTCTTCTTCCTCTTCAGAATTCTTCTTTTTCTTCAGAATTCTTCGCAAATATGCTTCGCAATTCTTCTTCTTCTCCGCAATTCTTCTTCGCAATTCTGCTTCTTCATCGTAATTCTTCTTTTTTTAAATTCGCAATTCTTTATCTCTGAAGCTTGAGTAAATTGTGGTGTGGGAAATGTACAAGTTTTTTTTTCTAAAAGAATTAAAGCAACACATGATGGATTATTTTCATCAGGGAATGGCATGCAAATCTGACAGAAAGTGACAGAAACTGACAGCTTCAAAACGTATTGGTCATTTAAATCACCGTTGTAGCCTAACAAAATATCTTACTGCTATCACGATAGGTAAATTCAGGTATGTAATCGTTAAATTTTGACTTGGAAGTGGCAGTTTAAATGTAAATAACAGATAATATGATGATAAATCCAAAAAGTGCCCCTTTGTAACAAAATTGAAACTGAAATCCAGTTTCTATTTGAATGTACAAAGTTTACAGACTTGAGAAACGCCTGTCAAAATACTTCCCAAATTAATGCAAATGAAGAATGCCTTCAAACTATTTGGAATAGTGGAAATCTTTGCCTGATGAGACATTTGGGTCTGCATATATTCTATGCCCTGAAAGCCCGGAAAAATTAAGTATAATTGGTGTACAGAAAATTGAAGTATTTGATGTCTCTTTTGAAAATCACTCTTGATAATGTCAATATTATTTCTGTTTGTTGCTCTGTTTTGCTTGCATTTTTTGTCAAAATGTCTACGTACCCCCTGGTATACAGGCCGGTGGCCTTACAATTAAAATCCTTTTCTTTCTTTTCTCTCTTTTCTTTATTCTTTTATATCAAGGATAATGGAATAAGCACTCTTGTGCTTTTTTTTTCACCCAGTCCCCGTGTGTATGCAGTTGTGTAAATATCATCTGTTCCCACCGGCACACGATGGCCAACTCTTACGAAAAGCGGAACAGGATTTAACGTGTGCGCAAGGTGTTCTGCTTGCGTGCGCACACGGGGCCTCGGTTTAAAGTCTCATCCAAAGGACTTTTGGGGAGAGTGGGTCAGCACTGATGTTAACTCCAGGAGAAAAATCTCCTCGACCGGACTCGAACCTGGGTCGTCAAATTGCCAGCGCAATTTCCTGATTTCCTGAGTTTTTCAGTTCTCCCCCCCCCCCACCCCCACCCCCCCACCCCTCCACACACCCTAGTCAAACATTTACAACATTTCATATAACGCGCTTGCTTATGAGAATGTAGGTGTTAAATTTCTAAAAGAATCAGTGAAGCTTTCTTTTCATGCATTTACTCATCCAACCCACAAGCACAAAAAGATTAGTCAGTCATGTTACATTTTATTTTACATTTACATTTTCACACCACTTTAACTTAAAGTCACGACAGATTTCTCTGCGTGAAATTTGGGGCTGATCTCCCCCAGGGAGAGGGGAGCGCGTCGCGCCACGAGAGCAGCATCAGCCATTGTCTTCTTTCGCTGTCAAGTACACCTTTAAAATCACCCTTTTTTTCCTGACACTGTCATTAGTAGTACTCCCAAACCTTCCCGAAGATGCTCCTCAGCTTATTGTACACAGTATAAGAAGCAATCACAGGTTGTGGTTAAGCTGTGAGATAGCACGCGCAGAGGGGGGGGGGGGTGGGTGGGAGGGAGGTGGGAGGGGGGGGGGATGGAGGGGGGGAGAGAAAGGGGGGAGGGGGGGGGGGTTAGGGTCATTGGATTAGTCCGCCTCTGTAGCCAATCGTCTGCTGCAGCAGCTGCTGCTGTCTCCATCATCTCTTAAATGACGTGAAGCAGCGGACCTCGTCCACCACAGCAGCATAGCCTTTACCTCTGCCAGCTTCCTCCCTCCATCTGTCTTTCTTTCTTTACTCTTTCTTTACTCTTTCTCTCTCTCTTTCTGCTGGTCAAAAAGCATAGCGGGTCCTGTCTGTATATATAAATAAGTCATGGTCTATTAGGCCTGCTAATGAGAGCTGTGAGTGGTGAGTGCGTGAGTGAGTGAGTGATGAGTGAGTGACGTGAGTGAGTGTCTGAGTGAGTGAGTGTCTGACTGCTGATGGCTGACTACGCTGACTGATGCTGACTGACTGGCTGACGATGACTGACTGACTGACTGCTGGCTGACTGACTGACTGCTGACTGACTGCTGACTGCTGACTCTTTTTCTCTTTCTGCTGGTCAAAAAGCATAGCGGTGTCCTGTCTGTATATATACAGGTTCTATTAGGCCTGCTAATGAGAGCTGAGTGACGTGAGTGAGTGAGTGAGGAGTGAGTGAGTGAGTGAGTGAGTGAGTGAGTGAGTGAGTGTCTGACTGACTGACTGACTGACTGACTGACTGACTGACTGACGACTGACTGACTGACTGACAAACTGACTGACTGACTGAGTAACTGACTGACTGACTGAGTGACTGAGTGAGTGAGTGACTGACTGACTGATGAGTGAGTGAGTGACTGACTGACTAACTGACTAACTGACCGACTAACTGAGTGAGTGAGTGAGTGAGTGAGTGAGTGTAGTGAGTGAGTGAGTGAGTGATGATGAGTGAGTGTGAGTGAGTGGGAGTGAGTGAGTGAGTGAGTGAGTGAGTGAGTGAGTGAGTAGAAAAGAATATGACCGAGAACAAAAACACCATTATGGAAGCCCAGAGATGAAGGTAGTGGTGGTTGTAAATGTGGTGGTGGTGGTGGTGGTGGTGTGGATGGTTGTTGTTGTGGTGGTGGTGGGGATGGTGGTAGTGGTGGTGGTGGTGGCGGTGGGGGTGGTGGTGGTGGGAGGGTTGTTGTTGTAGTGGTGGTGATGGTGGTTGGTGATGGTGATAACAAGAGCAGAATGCTTGTCTGGGCTGTTGTGGTAGATACAATCAATGAGGAACACGACGGCAACAACAACACACAGCGAAAACAAAGATGAGAATATATAGGCATTATCGTCATCATTAGCATGGTTTGTCGTCACCATTATTTTAGTCTTCATCGTTGTCCTCTCTCTCCCTCACCCTACATCTCTCTGTCTCTGTCTATGTCTCTCTATACCTCTATCTCTCTATCTATCTCTCTATCTATTTATCTATCTCCTATGATACGCACGTACATATGCACATAGGCACACCTACTCAGGTAGTAACGCGCGCACACACACCACCATACACCCAAACACCAATACACACACACAGCACGCAATACACACACACACACCACACACGCATCAACACACACACACACACACACACACCACACCACAACACACACATACAATAGCGCGTAAGTACGCACGCACGCACGCACATAAATATACACTCGAGCACCTACTCGTGTGCGCGAACAGAGAGAGAGAGAGAGAGAGAGAGAGAGAGAGAGAGAGAGAGAGAGAGAGAGAGAGAGAGAGAGAGAGAGAGAGAGAGAGAGAGAGAGAGAGAGAGAGAGAGAGAGAGAGAGAGAGAGAGAAGAGAAAAGAGATCAGACTAGAAAGAGACAGACAGACAGACAGAGACAGACAGACAGAGAGATAGACAGAGACAGACAGACAGAGAGACAGACAGACAGACAGACAGACAGACAGGCAGACAGAAACACAGACAGACAGACAGACAGACAGACAGAGAGAGAGAGATGTCTGGCATTTGTCTTTTATTCATAGGTTTATCTGCTCTGAAAAATCAGCCATCAAACGTTGCGTGTGAGAAACATAATATTATGGTACTGGCATAATATCAATATAGTATAGATACACCTTGTCAAAAGAGTGACATCATCCTAATATGAGTATTATAGACAGGATAGCATTATAAAAAAAACCGTGGCAGTGACTGCATGACAATAACAGTTGGCTACTGAGCCCTACCAGTAAGAATGACAGACAACACTGTCACACAGACAGAGAGGCAGACACACAAACAAACACATAGACAGACAGACAAACAGACAGACAGACAGACAAACACACAAACAGACACACAGACAGACAAAGCTTGTTAGTTGATGGTGAACGGAGCAATTTCTCGGAAGAATTGTGCACAAATAAGACTAGCCGCCAAAATCAATCCTCAAAGGGTTCTCCTGATACGTTCAAGAATATCCACCCTCTCCCCCTCCCTCCCTCTCCCCTCTCCCTCCCTCCCCCCTTTGAACCCTCCACCACAATCCCTCTCTTTACTTACACATGGAGGACGCGGATGGTATTTTTTTCTATCTCAGAGGTCTTCACAAAGTCTAGGCAGACGGTCACACCAAGGAAATCGAAGAAACGGTCAAATAACGACTCTTGGGAGTTGGTCCTACCCATTTTACCCAAGACACCAACGATGTCCCTAAGAATACGTCTATCCCTAAAAGAAAGCGTGAAAGAAAAAAAAACAAACAAAACCAACGCTAGTCTCGGTCAGTTTGGTTGTTGTGGTGGATTTCTCGTTACAAGGGCACAAGTGCACTTTGTGGTCAAGTGG
This sequence comes from Stramonita haemastoma, assembly GCA_030674155.1. Lineage (NCBI taxonomy): Eukaryota > Metazoa > Mollusca > Gastropoda > Neogastropoda > Muricidae > Stramonita > Stramonita haemastoma. The sequence continues at coordinate 9,969,296 of CM060329.1, forward strand.
GGAATTACATCTCTAGTAGATCAAAGTGTAGGTCATTTATACATTTTTTTCCTACTTCTCTTGCCTGTGCTTGCACTTCAAGTGTATAGCAATGTTTGAGTTATTAGTTAGCTAAGACTGACCACTTGGCTGGATACAAACTTTGTGACCTCCCTTGCATCCTTTAAATAGGATCCCCAAACATAAGGCACAAAGATTCACTAGGTGTTTATTTTCTCTTATTCCATTTTTTGGGGGTAACATAATATAATTCTAAGCATATTTTCTTTCTCTTTTTATCATCATCTTTTGAGGGAAGCTTCAAAAGGCCTGAAGGATATCAAATATTCTTGTGAATGCAATTGACACTTTGAAATTCTCAAAAAGGGTCTTGTTGTAAGGTACCACAGCGGTTGGAGCTAATTGTTTAGCGCACGCACAAAAACTCACGGCAACAAGAGATTTGTCCATGGCAAAATTATGTCAGAAAAAAAAGCCACTCTGATAAGGAAAACAAATACAGTTGTTGACAGAAAAAGAAAAAAATAAATAAATGGCGCTGCTCTTGTGTCGACGCACGCTCTCTCTCAAGGGGAAAGCAACCCGAATTTCACGCAGAGAAATCTACCGTGACTTCATGTGGTGTAACCAAAAAAATCAATCAGGAAATGATGCAGCTGGTGGCATGTAGCGATCGATCACTGGCCCCATAGTCATGGTGTGCAACAGGCAGAGAGATTATCGGGCCTAGCTCTCAACACAGCAGCAGAGTGGCAGCAGTCACAAGAAAGGGGGCGGGATAGCTAAGTGGTCAGGGCGCTCGCTCTCCCCCATTTATTTATTTTATTTATTTATTTTATTCTTTTATATCGAGGATAATGGGAAAAGCACTCATGTGCTTTTTTTTATCCAGTCCCCGTGTGTATGCAGTTGTGCAAATATTGTCATCTGTTCCCACCAGGCACACAATGGCCTACTCTTACGAAAAGCGGAACAGGATTTAACGTGTGTGCAAAAGATGTTCTGCGTGCGTTGGCGCACGGGGCTTCGGTTTACAGTCTCATCCGAAAGACTTTTGAGGAGAGTAGAGTCAGCACTGATGTTAACTCCAGGGGAAAAATCCCCTCGAACGGGAATCGAACTCGGGTCGTCAAATTGCCAGCGCAATGTTCTGACCACTAGGCTATCCCGTCCCCAGCAGCAATACTCCCAATAGAGTGGTAACAGTCACAGGAAAGGGGCGGGAGAGCTCAGTGGTCAGAGCGCTCTCTTTCACCAAGTCAAAGTTAAACAGCTTCGAGTGTGGTCTACCAGTTGGGTAGATGACCGTTTGCGCGCCTTGGCTTCAGCACAGTTCCCCCCCCCCCTCCCCCCAGTTCACCCAGCTGCCCTCTTTAGGGTCAGGGAAGGTAAAGCAGCGAGGGAGAGGAGATAGGTGCCGTGCTTAATATGCTGGCCCCTAGAGAAGCTGAGGTCTGTGACACCTCGCTTCCCTACGACCGCCTAGATTCTGGGACACCTTTACCTTTTATCTTTAGTCATAGGAAAGGTATGCAACTTTGAGAAAAAGAGTAAGTGCATCCAAGGACTTTTCGTATTCAAACTTTTTGAAACTGTTTTAGTTCCACCGAAAATAAAACGAAAGAGCCTAAAAAGCGTGTACCACAAATACAGTCCCTTGATCATATTAACAACTGATGGAAAATTCTCATTGAATTGTTAGCACAGAATGCCTGCAAGCCTGTGATGGTAGAAATGGCTGTTTTGTTTTGGTTTGTGTGTGTGTTTGTTTGTTTGTCTTTAGGGGGGGTCCGCTACAGTATGAATCGTTATGTACAAAAACTTGAAAAGTGTGCCTACTAGAAAAAAAACAGTGCGATGATCTGTTTATTATTTATTCTTTTTATTCTTTTATATCAAGTATAAGGGAATAACCACTCATATTTTTTTTAATCCAGTCCCCGTGTGTATGCAGTTTTTGTAAATCTTGTCATCTGTTCCCACCAGGCACACAATTACCTACTCATACGAAAAGCGGAACAGGATTTAACGTGTGCGCAAGATGCTCTGCGTGCGTTCGCACACGGGGCCTCGGTTTACAGTCTCATACATACGAAGGACTTTGGGGAGAGTGGAGTGCGCACTGATGTTAACTCCAGGGGGAAATCCCCTGGAACACGCGTCATATATTGACCCTCAACAGGGTGACATTTTAAAGAAGACAGCAAAACAATGCTGTAAACAAAACCAGTCTTGACAAAAATGACATGACAGAAAACTCCATTCATCTGTTGTGGGTCTGCTGACTGAATCAGCTATGACACCAGAAAGAAGCCGGAGTGACAGTTGTCGCCCTTTGAGAAGGTGCTGGGAGAGGGAGGGAAGGGTGTGGTAGAGACGGTGTGTAAAGGGAGGTAACAACGTGCTTAGTGTCTGTTTGCGGAGAGAAAAAGAGAGTAAGGGGAGATAAATCAATCAATCAATAATAAAGGTCAGAGCCCCGGCCGACCACCACAGAAGCTTAATAGAGTGGTCCACCTTGTTGATGATTTGAAGCACAGATCAACAATGCGCGACTATATAATCATAACTATACAGATGAAAACTTTCAGGTTCTAAATGACTATTCAACTGTTCCTAACACAAACGTGTAGTAGAATAGCCTAGTCAATTCAAGTCAAGTCAAAATGATCTTTATTGAGGGTAAAAGATTAAGTTTACACAACTTTTTTTCATCCTGCCCTCACAAAAAAATCAAGAAAATTGACTTCTAAAACAATCACAGACAAATATCAACCGTGATTGAAAACTAAAATAAATGAGGATTTTCATCCAAACAGAATCTTACAAGATAACTAACTCAAGACAGTAACATAAACTCAAGTCATATAGACAAAATAATAGAAATACAAAAATAACATGGGTATGAATAACAACAAAACAGCCAAATGTGTCGGACATAAGGGTGGACTTATAATTTGTCCATCAGATGTTTCTTCAAAAGTTTCTTAAACATTTGTTTTGAAGGAACTGATTTTAGGGAGGCAATTTATTCCATAATGTTCTTCCTGAATATGC
>CM060329.1:9977352-9987352 GCA_030674155.1 Stramonita haemastoma
TCTCTCTCTCTCTCTCCTCTCTCTCTCCTCCTCTCTCTCCTCTCTCCTCTCTCCTCTTCTCTCTCTCTCTCTCTCTCTCTCTCTCTCTCTCTCTCTCTCTCTCTCATTCTTTGTCTGTTTAATCGACTGTTTTCTTTCTCTCAACCCTCCTTCTTCCTCCTTCTCTCCCTTTCGCAGTATAAGCAGCATGCAACAACAGCACCACTGACCACCACTGACCACCACTGACCACCACCATTGACCGTCAGCCCCGCCACTGTAAATGCATGAATGTCATGCTATGTGTTGATGAATAGAGCACAGAAGAAAACCTTTTCTGAAAACGTGTTTCGCATTTCCTGAATGGTGACAAAAGGTCCGCATTGTACCTGGGAGGGAATGGATAGCTCAGTGGTCAGAGCACTGGCTTTCCTCAAGCTAAGGTTTAAACAGCATAGAGCGTGGTTACCAATGGGATGGGTGACCGTTTGCGCGCCTTGGCTTTTGTACAGTACAGTCCTCCAATTCACCCAGCTGTAAATGGATACCTGCCCTCTTTTAGGGTCAGAAAAGGTAAAGCAGCGAGGGAGAGGAGGAGATGGGCACCGCCCTCAATATGCTGGCTCCTAGAGAAGCTGAGGTCTCTGATATCTCGTTCCCCTACGACCACATAGGTTATGGCACACCTTTACCTTTTTTTCCTATTGTACTTGACTGTTGCACTGACCTTCATGGGAGAGACCTGATGTGAACATGGTGACCTCAGTGAGCGGATCAGCAGGGGTCATGTCAGAGTGTTAGACATAGAATCTGAAACAAGGTGGGGGAACGGGTTCCAATCACTTCCCCTTTGAGCTGGCTGTCTGTTTAATGTAAAGGAGGTTTTTAAATTAATCAAGTTAATGTCAGTTTTTGACGCCATTCCGTTGTGGATCTTTCAGGTGAGATAATACACCAAGGTCCTGCGTTTTGTATCATAAACCAAGGTCCTGGGTTTTGTATCGTAAACCAAGGTCCTGTGGTTTGTATTATAAACCAAGGTCCTGTGGTTTGTTTAATAAACCAAGGTCCTGAGGTTTGTACTATAAAACCAAGGTCCTGTGGTTTGTACTATAAAACCAAGGTCCTTTGTTTTGTACTATAAAACAATGTCCTATGAGCTATACTATAAACCAAGGTCCTGTGGTTTTTACACATAGACAGCATGATGTGTACACCTATAAAAAAAACACACAAAAAACCATCCACCTAAAAGAAAAAAAAAAACAGGCAGGTGGTACCTGCTGGTATGGATGACACAAATATACCCAGCATGCAATATACTTCTAGATGAGGGATATTTCTTTATCTATTCTTTTATGGAATAAGCACTAATGTGTTTTTACATCCAGGCCCCGTGTATATTATGCAGTTTAGTCAATCTTGTCATCTGTTCTTTTACAAGATAGACTTCGCAAGGTTAGGTGTTGAAAGGTACAACTGCGTGACAGTTTAAGTACGGTACCCAGTGTCTTTTCAACAAAAAAAGGGGGTATTTTTTTTGTATTTTTGTATTTTGTACCACTTTATGTAACGCAGATTTCTCTGCGTGAAATTCGGGCTGCTCTCCCCGGGGAGAGCGCGTCGCCACATGTGCAGCGCCTACCCATTTTTTCTTTTTTTTTCCTGCATGCAAGTGTATTTGTTTCCCTATCAGAGTGGCTTCTTTCTACAGAATTTTGCCAGGGACAACCCCCTTGTTGCCGTGGGTTCTTTTACGTGCGCTAAATAGTGATGTGTAACACACGGGACCCCGGTTTATCGTCTCATCCGAAAGGGTAGAAAAAGAGCAGATGATAAAGCGCAAGAGAGAAGAGAACACATGTAGTGTGTGTCACGCTCTTTTTATTTTGATATTGAAAAAGGAAAGATTGGTATTCCCAGATACAAGATGGGGGACGACAGCAACACCACTATGGCTGAGGATTTATCTTTATTTACCACTTTATGTCACAGCAGATTTCTCTGCATGAAATTCAGGCTGCTCTCCTCTAGGGAGAGCGCGTCGCCACAATCATGTGCAGCGCCACCCGCTATTTTTTTTTTCCGTTTTTCCTGTCTGCAACTGTATTTTTTTCCCTATCAGAGTTGGCCTTTTTCTCTACAGAATTTTGCCAGAGACAACCCATTTTTTTTGCCGTGGGTTCTTTTACATGCGCTAAATAAAGATGTGTAACAGACGGGACCTCGGTTTATTGTCTCATCCGAAAGACTACCACCCAGATTACTACTCGTGGTCTAGCGGATGGGGAGAAAAGTTTTGGGGCCCAAACGGGATTCGAACCTCCGCACACTCCAACGCGGACGTTTCGCTTTCTAGGCAGGCACGTTACCTCTAGACCACCGATTCACCGATGACGGCAGATTTCTTGTTTCTGTGTCCAACATTCCCATAGAAGTGTCTGTCTCCTTGTGTGGAACCTCACAGATACGCGCACAGCTTTCTTTCTTTCTTTCTTTCTTTCTTTCTTTCTTTCTATCTTTCTTTCTTTCTTTCTTTACTTATGTGGCAGGGCGGTAATTAGATTACTTCCCTTGCGATCGGAACTGCCAATCGCAGCGTCGTGGGTGTAACGTTTGGATCCACACCTGTGAATTGTGCGACGTTCTGAATTGTTGGGGGGTGGTCGAAAGCCGACCTCTGCATGCACTTTGCCCGTAGCGGTAAAATGTAGTATTTATGCAGTCTCTTTTTAGAGGCCACATTCCCACTGACCGTGCTGTCATTGCCGAGAAGTTGTACAGAGTCGCGGCAGATCAAATATCTGCACTCTGTTACACTTACTTACTTACTTACTTCTTTTATATCGAGGATAATAGAATAAGCACTAATGTGCTCTTTTTACATTCAGTCGCCGTATGTATACAGTTTCGTAAATCTTATCTGTTCCCACCAGGCACACGATGGCCTACTCTTACGAAAAGATGAACAGGATTTAACGTGTACGCAAGATGTTCTGCGTGCGTTCGCACACGGGGTCTCAGTTTAGAGTCTCATCCGAAAGACTTTTGGGGAGAGTGGAGTCAGCACTGATGTTAACCCCAGGGGAAAAATCCTCTCAAACAGGAATCAAACTCGGGTCGTCAAATTGCAAGTGCAATGTTCTGACCACTAGGCTATCCCATCCCCGTGTGTGTGTGTGTGTGTGTGTGTGTGTGCGCGTGTGTGTGTGTGTGTGCGTGTGTGCGTATGTCAGCACTGATGTTAACTCTTTCACCTGAGGTATGACCACTAGACGACAACAAAGCAACACCAGCAACACACAACAACAGTAGTAGCGGCAATAGATGCAGAAGTAACAAAGCCAGTAACAACAGCAACAGTAGCAACATCACAAGAAAGAAGACAGGAGAGAAAAAAAAACAACCCAGACTTAAGTGAAGCTCTATTTACTGCTGGCGATTGTTGACAGACATTGGCTGAAAGTACTACCCCCCCACCCCCCCCCCCTCCATTTGTGTGGATGAAACCTTACGCATCTCTTCTTCAGACACAACACTTTTATATTATGAGAGTGCAAGGATTCGGTGCATTGCTACCTAACACACACACACACACACACACACGCGCGCGCGCACGCGTACACACGCACGCACGCACGCATGCATACATGCATGCACATACACACACTTACGCACGCGCGCGCAATCACACACACACACGCACGCACTCACACGCACGCACACACACACGCAGCGCGCGCGCGCCCGGGCGTGCGCGCACGCACACACGTGTTAGCTACACGCAAACATGCACAGACACATACACACGTGCGCACACACACACACACAGACACACACACACACAAACACACACACACACAAGCACACACAAGCACACACACACAGACACACACACACAAACACACACACACAAACAAACACACACACGCGCACGCACACACACACACACACACACACACGTACACACACACACACACACACACACAACACACTCACACACACACACACACACACACACACACACACACACACACACACACACACACACACACAGAGTAAAATCCAATAATTTAATTCCTGTTCATCCTCTACGTGTAGAGGATTTAATATCACATTTCTCCTAACACTAAAAATCGAAACAAAATCAAGGATGCCATCTATCCTTTCTTTTCTTCCACTCACAGGCGAGCACATCCTTCAGAGGTGCACACTATTCAGCGACCTGAGGCAGAAAGTGTGGCCGACGGAGATAACCCTACAAGACCAGCTTGTACGGCCCATGAGAGAAGCTGGAAAGGACATGCCATTATTTTTTTCCCAGACACATCTGACGGTGTAAAGTGAATGAGAGAAGAAGAAGAAGAAGACTGTGTTGGATAAGTTGAAAAAACAAAACAAAGCGAAACACCTAGCATGACCCAGATCAAGAGCCCTATCACTTATTTATTTATTTATTTATTTATTTATTTATTTATTTATTTATCCATTTATTCTTTTATATCGAGGATTATGGAATAAGTACTCATGTGCTTTTTTTTTTACATCCAGTCCCCGTTATCGATGTCAGCTCTCTAACAAGGCCGTCAATAATTAACATTTTATCGTTAATGAGAGAGATTGTCTTCAAGCATGACAAGCTCTAAACATAACAATCTGTACTCTCCTTTAATTAAAGAAGAAAAATACCTCTGAAGTCGGAGTGTGGCTGCCTATTAATTTTGGTGAGCTGAGGTACTTCAAAAGAGTCCTACAACACAGATCTCTCAACCATGTGTGTGTCTACTTTCAATCTGACAGTGAATTCCCAGGTATTGTAAGTGAGACAGAGTGCTTAATTATTTTTTCAGGGTGTTAAGGTGGGGAGCGTTCATCATCATCGTCATCATCATCATCATCATCATCATCATAAACAACAACTACACATCAACATCAGCAACAACAACAACAACAACAGCAATCAATGCGTGTTAAGAATAAAAAAGGACGACACTTCAAGGTGGAGGAATTCTTCACCTTACTTTAATGTCCGTTCACTACAAGAGGATTTACACAATGGTACATTCGCGTCAAGAACGTGCCGTAAAAGAATACCACGTTAAAATATTAATGGAGTGTGGTCAAAGGTTGGATAAGTGGACGGGTGGAAAGGTGAGGATTGTGGGTCAAAAGGTCAAGGTGTTCCCATAACCTATGCCGTCATTGGAGGGAACGAGATGTCAAAGACCTCAGCTTCTCCAGGGGCCAGAGTATTGGGGATGGCGCCCATCTCCTCTCCCTCTCTTGTTTACCTTCCCTGACCCTAAGGAGGGTAGGTACCCATTTACAATTGGGTAAACTGAGGGACTGTACTAAAGCCACGGTGTGCAAACGGTCACCCATCCACTTGGTAACCATGCTGGATGCTGTTGAACCTTAGCTTGAGAAAAGCGAGTAATCTGACCACTGAGCTGTTTCGCTCCGGTGTGAAAAATGTAATGGGTGCTAATAAATCTAAAAGATTATCTTTATATTAACTCTCCTAATGGTGACTGGCACATACTTTCTGGAACTCATACTCGACTTCTGAATCATACAGAACACTTTAAATATTTCCATATTTTTCACTTATATCCACTCCTCTGCTTTTCTGACAGGCACTGAGCACAGGCCAATCGAATCAAAGTTGATATGATGGACTGATATAACAGCAAAACAAATGCGGTGAGCATTTTTGGAGTATTTACCTTTTCCAAGCATTCAGACACGATTATAGATTAAGATTTCTATATAACGTGGGCAACACAGGCGGTCAAAATGGAGTGTAAAAAGTTTGAGTACATAGACTAGAATCTGGAGAAGTTGACCTAATTTCAGACAATGATGAACATAGATATGTACTATTGATTCTTATGTCACTTGTACTTTCTAAGATGAGCCACCTCGTTTTGCTAAAAAGAGAAATCTGTAAATCCATCCTAGTAAATACCGCAATGTGATGGCACCCACCAAAAGTCTATCCTGATACCTTTAGATACAAGACAATTTATAGAGAACAATTTTTTATTACATCATTTGTCCTTTTTAGAGTCCCAATGTTTCCAAGCATGTAACACTCATTTTGAATGAACACAACAAAATAATCTTTTTAATAGAAAAAAGAAGCAGTTAAAAGATAACTCAGAGCCACTAAAATTATTAAAATAATTCAGATGTGATTATCGAAAAACCTTTCCCAACACAAATTTGTTTTTTGTCTTTTCAAATCAGGTGAAAGGAACGCAGCCCCACACTCATGCTCTTGTCTTTAAAAGCAGTGGTGGTAAGGTCGTGGGGGGATGGTGGTAGTGATGGTGAAGTCAATCAATTGCTGTTAGGAGTTATTCATGTGCTGTAAACGTTCCTAGATGCTGAGTGACCTAGTTGCATGGCCTAGTTGTATGGCCTAGTTGTATGGCCTAGTTGTATGGCCTAGTTGCATGGCCTAGTTGTATGGCCTAGTTGTATTATCTCAATGTTTGACCTTGTTGTTTGACCTAGTTGTTTGACCTAGTTAGTTTATTTATTTATTTATTTATTCTTCTATATTGCGGATAATGGAATAAGTACTCATATGCTTTTTACATCCAGTCCCCGTGTGTATGCAGTTTTGTAAATCTAGTAATCTGTTCCAACCGGCACACAATAGCCTACTCTTACGAAAAGCGAAACAGGGTTTAATGTGTGCGCAAGATGTTCTGCATACGTTCCCACACGGAGCCTCGGTTTATAGTTTCATCAGAAGGATGTGTGTGTACGTGTGTGCGTGCGTGTGTACGTGCGTGCGTGCGTGTGTGCCTGGGTTTATAGTCTCATTCAAAGAACTTTTGGGGAGAGTGGAGTCAGTACTAATGTGAACTCCAGGGGAAAGATCCCCTTGAACGAAAATCAAATCTGGGTCATCAAATTGTGAGGGCAATGTTGTGACCACTAGGCTATCGATATCCTGTCTCCCAGTTGTTTGACCTCGTTGTTTGGCCTAGTTGTACGCCTACTTGTACGCCTAGTTGTATGGCATAGTTTTTTGCCGAGTTGTTTAACCTAGTTTTTTGGCCTAATTGTTTGGCCAAGTTGTAAGGCCTTGTTGTATGGCCTAGTTGTATGGCCTAGTTGTACAGCCTAGTTGTATGGCCTACTTGTATGACCTAGTTGTATGGCATAGTTTTTTGCTGAGTTGTTTAAACTAGTTTATTTTTGCCTGATTGTTTGGCCAAGTTGTAAGGCCTTGTTGTATGGCCTGGTTGTACGGCCTAGTTGTTTGGCCTAGTTATACAGCCTAGTTGTATGCCTAGTTATTTGGCCTAGTTGTATGGCCTAGTTTTTTGTCTAGTTGTTTAACCCAGTTGTTTGGCCTAATTGTTTGGCCAAGTTGTGAGGCCTTGTTGTATCACCTAGTTGTTTGACCTAGTTGTATAGCCTAGTTGCTTGACCTAGTTGTTTGGCCTAGTTATACGGCCTAGTTTTTGCCTAGTAGTTTAACCCAGTTGTTTGGCCTTATTGTTTGGCCAAGTTGTGTGGCCTTGTTGTATGGCCTAGTTGTATGGCCTAGCTGTTTGGCCTAGTTGTTTGGCCTAGTTGTTTAAGCGCTATACTCTTCATCTGATGTAACTGAAAGGTCGGTTCAGGTCACTGTTATGGCGTCCATTTGATGGACAATTTCCCCAAAGTCTTCCAGATGAATTCATAAACTAAAGCACCATGAGCAAACACATGCAGAACATCTAGCACATAGATTAAAAAAAACAACCTCTTTTCATAGAAGGGTATACCGCTACGTTTACCTTACTACTATGGAGGTGGGATGGGGGTCAAACATACAATTATCTCACACTCACCTTGCCACAGCTATGCCTGTGGGATGGGGATCACACACATAATTATTTAGCATTCACCCTGCTACAGCTATAGGGGTAGGATGGGGGTCACACACATAATTATCTCAGTTAAAGTTAGTTAAAATCAGTGCTGACTCCACTCTCCCCAAAAGTCCTTTGGATGAGACTATAAACGGAGGCCCCCGTGTGCGAACGCACGCACAACACCTTGCGTACATGTTAAATCCTGTTCCGCTTTTCGTAAGGGTAGGCCATAGTGTGCCAGGGGAAACAGATGACAAGATTTACAAAATTGCATACACACGGGGACTGAGTGTAAAAAAAAAAAGCACAGGAGTGCTTATTCTATTATCCTCGATATAAAAGAATGAATGAAATGAATGACAAACTTCAAGGCAGGGTCCAAACAGCTTCTGCAAAAGTTAATTGAGAAATCGAATGTGCTGGGTGCAATGGAACTTGCACAAAAAAACTTCTTTATTGTCTCATCCGAAAGACTAGCACGTATACCACACACCACCACTCTTGGTCTTGTGGAGGGATAGGGGGCCGGGAGGAAGGGGAGAGAGTGGGAGGGTCTCACTTCAGAAAGGACTAGACAGAACCTGCGACCTCTAGCTTTTGAGATGGATGTCTGAGTTCTGTTATTGAACAAGGATGTAACAACATCGAATCTGTACTGATCGACAGAGGGGAGAGAGAGAGAGAGAGAGAGAGAGAGAGAAGAGAGAGAGAGAGAGAGAGAGAGAGAGAGAGAGAGAGAGAGAGAGAGAGAGAGAGAGAGAGAGAGAGAGAGAGAGAGAGAGAGAGAGAGAGAGAGAGAGAGAGAGAGAGATGGAGGAAGAAAGAGTGGAAAGAGAGAGAGGGAGAGAGGTTGAGAGGGAGAGACAGAGAGACAAACAGAGAGAGAGAGAGAGGAGAGGAGAGAGAGAGAGAGAGAGAGAGAGAGAGAGAGAGAGGAGAGAGAGAGAGAGAGAGAGAGAGAGAGAGAGGTGTTAAGAAAGAGAGAGGGGGGGGAAGGAGAGAGAGAGAGGGGTGGAGGGAAAAGAGAGCGGAAAGAGAGAGAGAGGGAGAGAGAGATAGGTTGAGAGGGAGAGACAGACAGACAGACAAACAGACAGACAGAAAGACAGACCGAGAAACAGAGATACAGAGAGACACAGAGTAAGCTAGCTGACCATGACGAAGTGTATGGGATGCTTGCAGCAAATCAGACGTACATTTCCTTTGACTGAGTACTATAGGAGTAGGGGGGGGGGGATTTATATACAGATTTTTTAAAAGTGTGATAACTATATTACATCATGATGATAATTAGTAGTGCTCTTATTGTATGACATATTATAATCCTTTATTAGGCATTAACATGTGTGTATGCGCGCTGTTTATTTATTTATTTATTCTTTTATTTATTTTCTTTTATATCGAGGATAATGGAATAAGCACTCATGTGCTCTATTTTACATCCAGTTCCCGTGTGTAGGCAGTTTTTTGTAAATCATGTCATCTGTTCCCACCGGCACACGATGGTCTACTCTTGCGAAGAGTGAAACAGGATTTAACGTGTGCGCAGGATGTTCTGCGTGCGTTCGCACACGGGGCCTCGGTTTATAGTCTCATCCAAAGGATGTGTATGTACGTGCGTGCGTGCGTGCGTGCGTGCTTTCGTGCTTGACAGAACGGCAATGGTGGACCAACTACACCACAGGATAGAAAAAATGAGGACAGGAAGTTGGGAGACAGGCAGGCAGACTGACAGATCTCGCAGACTATATCATTGTTTTTCATTTCTTGTTTTATTTCGAGGATAATGGAATAAGCGCTCATTTGCTTTTTTTTTTAATTTTACATCGAATCCCCCGTGTGTATGCAATTTTGTTAATGTTGTCATCCGTGGCACTTGCCACCAGCACACAGTAGTAACGTATGCGTACTAAACAAATGGAAGAGGAGGGGGTGGAGAATTTATCTATTCTATTATTTTTATTATTTTATTTATCTATCTATCTATATATTTAATCTTTTATATCGAGAATAATAGAATAAGCACTAATGTGCTTTTTTACATCCAGTCCTGGTGTGTATGCTGTTTTTTAAATCTTGTCATCTCTTCCCACCAGTACACTGGCCTATTCTTACGAAAAGCGGAACAGAATTTATCGTGTGCG
>CM060329.1:9994852-10002352 GCA_030674155.1 Stramonita haemastoma
TGGAAAACTTTCCTTGAAAAACTTAGGTCTGACACTCAGTCTGACGCTCTATTGTGAACATTCCGATTCTGCCTGTGGAAACATTCCTAACTCGCAGTTTTGAACAAAGTTTGAAGTCTCTTCATGCCATCTGGCTGTTAGCAAGTTGCATCCTTCTGACCTGGAGAACTCAGATGTCGATTTGGGGATTATTCGCGACTTACCCAAGTTCTGAGAGAACCTTCTGTGGAAGCTAGAAAACTTGGGTTTTTTAAAAACTGAAATGTAATTGAAACGAATCTAACTAAATACCACTTTTAGTCACGACAGATTTCTCTGTATAAAATTGGAGCTGCTCTCCCACAGGACAGCACATCACCACAAGAGGAGGCTATCCTTTTTTCTAGTATTTTCCTTTAACAAGTGTGATATCTTTGATTTGGTCTTGCTCCTCAAAAGAAGGTCGCTAGTTCAATGTTCTAGATCTTTTGCTTGAAATTTGATACACCATTTACAAAGGTAAAAGGGTAAAAGTGTCCTATAACCTATGTGCTCATAGGGCAGCAAGGTGTCAGAGACCTCAGGTTCTCTAGGGGCCAACATATTGAGGGCGGGTGCCCATCTCCTCTCCATTGCAGATTTACATTCCCTGACCCTAAAGAGGGCAGGTACCCATTTACAGCTGGGTGAACTGGGGGGACTATACTGAAGCCAAGGCCCGCAAATTGTCACCCACCCAACTGATAACCACGCTCGATGGTGCTTAACTTGACTTGGAGAAAGCGAGCGTTCTGACCACTGAGCTATCCTGTCCCCCATACATGATCTGTACACCTCTATAAGCAGGACAGGTGGGACATTATTCTTGCCTGGATTCCAGGACATGAGGTCGTTGACCCCCTTAAAAAGAGTGCTACAGAAAAGATCCCTAATTAACTTCTATGTAGTCTTCATATTCAAAAAGCAGACGCTATGTGTAATTCCCTTGGCAAAAGAATGGAACACGCAGGTAAACAACACACACTTCCAGATTGCCCCCTAAACTGAAGGAGGCCATCCCCTTTTGCAGGAAAAAGGAGAAACAGTGTTCAGTAGACTACACACAGGTCATTCCTGCACAATTCACATTCATTTTCTCAAAGGTGGTGGACCCCTTGGTGTGTGACTTGTGGTGTGAGGATACCATCAACATCTGCCTCTGGATTGTTGAGATGTCCAGAACATTAGACACACGCTTGTCACTGCAGATTCCTTTAATGCTAGTTGTGATTCTTTTTCAGTTCTCAAGTATTGGTTTCATCCATTCTAAGTTTCTCTTTCCTACCATGCGGTGATCATCCTGGTTTGACCCTTATGATTGGCTATGGTGATTATACAAGACACGGCAGAAAACAGTACCATCACTATGGAATTCACCAGCTGACTGAAATCTGCCAGTGTCTGCACTGTTAGGAGCGTTTACACAGGACTGTGCACTGAGCTGAGCCTCCCTGTGCAACAGGTATGGCATCTTGTGAGCGTGTTGGGGACAGCTTGTCTTTTTAGGGGCAGTGAACCAACTGTGGCCGACAGCGTAGATGAGAGAGGAGCAGACCCAAGCGTGCAATTATCTACGACACGGGGGAGAGCTGGGCTCTGCTGAATTCAACCTACCACGACAAACCGTGAGGGGACGGGATAGCTCAGTGGTCAGAGCGTTCGCTTTTCCCCAGCCAATGTTAAGCAGCATCGAGCGTGATTGCTAATTGGATGGATGACCGTTTACGTACCTTGGCTACAATACAGTTCCCCCATTTCACCCAACTGTCAGTGGGTACCTGCCCTCTTTAGGGTCAGGGAAGGTAAAGCAGCGAGGGAGAGGAGACGGGCGCCACCCTCAACATGCTGGCCCCTAGAGAAGCTGAGGTCTCTGACGCCTCGTTCCCCTGCGACCACACAGGTTATGGGACACCTTTGCCTTACCTTACGACACACCACCACCACCTGCTAATGCAGTGACTCTTCAAAAAACGTTATGGTGGCCGAAGTTAGCTACTCAGTCAACCCTTCTTACTGTTGGAGAAGTCAATTATCAAAATAATGATCAAATCTTTGCCTGTTTTAGTCTTGGCTCTTGTGTATTCATGAAAGTGTCTCATGAGCAAATTGATAGCCGTGTAAAAAAAAATAATAAAGTCCTGTATTTCTCAGTGTTTTGTACAAGAAGTAATGTACGTGAAAAATGCACAGTTAAAACTTACCACATACTGAAATATACCTTCTGCGGTTTTTTTTTTTTTTTTTTTTACATCTTCAGACCAGCATGTTCTCTCTCTCTCTCTCTGTCTCTCTCTGTCTCTCTCTGTCTATCTGTCTCTCTCTGTCTCTCTCTGTCTCTGTCTCTGCTCTGTCTCTCTCTCTTCTCTCTCTCTCTCTCTCTCTCTCTCCTCTCTCTCTTTTCTCTCTCTCTCTCTCTCTCGGTCTCTCTTCTCTCTCTTCTCTCTCTCTCTCTCTCTCATCTCTCACTCTCTCTCTCTCTCTCTCTCTCTCTCTCTCTCTAACATTGCGCCTTTTTTTTTTTTTTTTTTGTTTGTTGTTTTTGTTTTGTTTGTTGCTTTTGTTGTTGTTGTTGTTGTTTGTTGTTGTTGTTGTTTTGTTTCTTTGTTGTTTGTTTGTTTGTTTATTATTCAAATCAAATCATCATTGATTCTTACTCTTATTTTCGTTTCTGAATGAGTGCCTTTTTTATAACATTACCTTATATTGTATCTCTGTCTTATTTCTTACCTGTTGTTTTATACTTGTGTGGTTTGCTCTTGGTAATTGGATCATTTAATGTCTTGTTTTAGTTGAGGCTGTCTTTTATCTTGATGTTTCCCTGAAGGGCGGACTGGATGTAACAAACACATGATGCTTATCTATATCCTCGAAAAAGAATTTTGCCTTCCTGCTTGCATTGCCTTGCCTTCCTTGCCCTCTGTCTGCTTCTGCGTCCGTCGTCTGCCTGTCTGTCTGTCTGTCTGTCTGTCTGTCTGTCGTCACTGTCTCTCTTCGTGTCTCTCCCTCCTGTCTCTCTCTCTGTGTCTCTCTCCTCTTGCTCTCTCTCGTTCTCACCTCTTCTCTCTCTCTCTGTCTCCTTCTGTCTCTGTCTCTGTCTCTCCTTCCTGTCCTCTCTCTGTCCTGTCTCTCTCTCAACTGTTCAGTTCAGTTCTCTCTCTGTGTCTCTGTCTCTGTCTCTCTCTCTGTTCCTCTCTCTGTATCTCTCTATCTGTCTCTGTCTCTCTCTGTCTCTCTCTCTCTTCTATCTGTCTCTCTCTCTCTCTCTCTGTATCTCTCTCTGTCTCTCCTCTGTCTCCTCTGTCTCTATCTCTGTCTCTCTCTGTCTCTGTCTCTCTTCAAATCTGTTCAGTTCAGTTCTCTCTGTCTCTGTCTCTGTCTCTGTCTCCTCTCTCTCTCCCTCCCTCCCTCTCTCCCTCCCCCTCTATCCCTCCCTCCCTCTCTCCCTCCTCCCTCCTCCCTCCATAAAACCCAGACCAATTACTGGAGTTGGTATACTCATAATCATACTACTGTCCCCCATACACTGAACCTTTAAAGAGGAAAGCGAGCATTGACTTGTCTACCATCACACGACACGAACCTTACCCCACAACAGTCAACAGAACACAACCCTCATCAGCATCCCCTCCTCCTCCTCCTCCTCTCCAGGGAGACTGCTGCTGATTGCGAGGAAGTTGGTGGGAGGGGTGGGGGTGGATGGTGGTGGTGGTGGTGGGTGGGGTGGGGTGGAGGCTTCATAAATAAGGGGTATTAACCGTAATACGGAAAGGGAAATCAAGATGGGAATTATTGGAGGGGGGAGGGAAAGAGAAGAGAGAGAGAGAGAGGGGGGGGGGGGGGGCAGACAGACAGACAGAGACAGAGAGACAGAGAGAGACAGAGGAACAGAGAGAGACAGAAACAGACAGACAAATAGGCAGGCAGGCAGACAGACAGACAGAGACAGGTAGGCAGACAGACAGACACAGAGACAGAGATATTGTCTGACTGACAGACAGGCAGGCAGGCAGGCCAGGCAGGCAGAACAGACAGACAAACAGACAGACAGACAGATGGACGGACGGATAGACGGATGGACGGACAGACAGACAGACAGACAGACGGACAGATACAGACAGATCGACATACAGAAAGACAGACAAGCAGACAGATAGACCCTACAGAGAAAAAGACAGAGACAGACAAAGAGAGAGACGGACAGACAGAATGACAGAGACAGACAGACAGAGACAGGCAACAGACGGCAGACAGACGAAAAGCGAGACAGAAAAACAGAGACAGAGAGAATGAATACGAAAAAGGAGTGGAGAAAGAGACGAGAGAGAGAGAGAAGGAAAGATACAGAAAGAAGAGAGAGACAGGAGAGAGAGAGAGAGAAAGAGAAAGATACAGACAGACAGACGAGACAGGGACAGGACAGAGACAGAGAGAAGAAAGTATCATCCCTATGAACTCACCAGCTGACTGAAGTCTGCCAGACCATGGACTGAAGTTTTTCAGGCACGTACTTCAATTCAAGGCGTACAAGCTGACTCTGGCTAAGTCAATTCCTGTCCAGCTGACAAACCGCATGCTGGTACGTATGTGTTGGTGAGGTCTGTGTCACCTTCATGGCTGGCCTGCTTTTACCAGAAGAGAGCCATGGATTCTGCTGTGTGGCCCACAATTGTTAGTCCATCTACAAACCTGGTTATTACTGATGTGTGGCTCAATGTTGATAGTCCGTCCGAAAACATGGTTATTACTGATGTGTGGCCCAAGGTTGTTAATCCATCCGCAAACTTGGTTATCTCACATAACTGATGTGTGGCCCAATTTTGTTTGTCCATCCACATACTTGGTTATTACTGATGTGTGGTCCAGTGCTGTTGGTCCATCCACAAACTTATTACTGATGTGTTGTTGGTACGTCCGAAAACTTGGTTATTACACATAACTGATGTGTGGCCCAATTTTGTTGGTCTATCCACAAACTTGGTTATTACTGATGTGTGGCCCAAAGTTGTTAGTCCACAAACTTGGTTATTTCACATAACTGATGTGTGGCCCAATTTTTTTTGGTCCATCAACAAACTTGGGTTATTTCACATAACTGATTTGTGGCCCAATTTTTTTGGTCCATCAACAAACTTGGTTATTACACATAACTGATGTGTGGCCCAATTTTTGGGGGGTCCATCAACAAACTTGATTATTACACAAAATTGATGTGTGGCCCAATTTTGTTGGTCCATTAACAAACTTGGTTATTTCACATAACTGCTGTGTGGCCCAAGAGTTTTAGTCCATGTGCAAATTTGGTTATTACTGATGTGTGGTTGGTCCATCCGAAACGTTGGTTATCACTGCTGTGTGGCACAATTTAGTTGGTCTGTCCGCAAATTTTATTATTACTGATGGTAAACATCTCATATTAAGAAAACATCATCATCATCCTTTACACCCAGTGGTGTGTAGGGCAGCAACAAAGACTTTCCACCCCTGCCTATCCTGGGCCAGCCTGGTCAATGAACTCCAAGAGTGTTGCATGGCTTCCATCTCACATTCCACTGTCCTCCTCCATGTTGTTCTTGGTCTTCCTCTCTTTCTCTTGCCGTCTGGGGTCCAGTGCAGTGCTCTTCTTGCGATAGATTGTGTGTCTTTAAGAAAACAGCACAGCAGATATTGCTAAAGTGGTTGTGCATTGAATGACGGATCAAGTAAAAAAAACAAATCCCTCTACAATGACTGTGAATACTGTTCCCAAATATTCTCGTTTATAAAGTTAGTCCCAAACTAAGCTCTTCCACACCACAGTCTGTGTGTGTGTGTGTGTGTGTGTTGTGTGTGGTGGTGTGTGTGTGTGTGTGTGTGTGTGTGTGTGTGTGTGTGTGTGTGTGTGTGTGTGTGTGTGTGTGTGTGTGTGTGTGTGGTGTGTGTGTGTGTGTGTGTGTTGGTGTGTGTCTGTTGTGTGTGGTTGTGTGTGTGCATGTATGCGTGTGTGTCTGTCTGTCTGTGTCTGTGTGTGTGCATGTATGTTTATTTTTTATATTTTTTTATTCTTTATATATTGAAGATAATGGAATAAGCACTCGTGTGCTTTTTTTTTACATCCAGTCCCCGTGTGTATGCATTTTTCTAAATGTCATCTGTTCCCATCAGCACACGATGGCCTGCTCGTACGAAAAGCGGAGCAGGATTTCACGTGTGCGCAAGATGTTCTGCGTGCGTTCGCGCACAGGCCTCGGTTTATAGTCTCATCCGAAGGATTTTTGGGGAGAGTGGAATCAGCACTGATGTTAACTCCAGGAGAAAAATCCCCTCGAACGGGAATCAAACTCGGGTCTTCAAATTGCCAGTGTGTGTGTGTGTTGTGTGTGTGTGTGTGTGTGTGTGTGTGTGTGTGTGTGTGTGTGTGTGTGTGTGTGTGTGTGTGTGTGTGTGTGTGCGTGTGTATGTGTGTGTGTTTGTGTTTGTGTTTGTGTTTGTGTTTGTGTGCGCGCGTTCGCGTGCGCGCGTGCATGTGTTTATATGTGTGTGTGTGTGCGCGCGTTCGCGTGCAAGCGCGCGTGTGCGTGTGTGTATGTGTGTAGTACATGTACCGTCATGAACTGTCAATTCTGCCATTGTCTCCAAGTTTGCCAGGGTCTACACAGATATTTGCCCTGCCCTGTACATCACACACAGACAATTCCAGTCTCTGCATTGCTGATGCTGTCATTAAAATCCACCCACTCGACTAAAATAATCCATTTTATTTTTCCCCCAGACATTGTGACACCATTATTCTCTCTCTCTGTCTCTCTGTCTCTGTCTGTCTCTGTCTCTCTGTCTCTCTGTCTCTGTCTCTCTGTCTCTCTGTCTCTATGTGTTTCTCTCTGTCTCTGTCTCTGTCTCTGTCTCTCTCTGTCTCTGTCTCTATCTCTCTGTTTCTGTCTCTCTATCTCTCTGTCTCTGTCTCTCTGTCTCTCTATCTCTCTGTCTCTGTCTCTGTCTCTGTCTCTGTCTTTCTCTCTCTCTCTGTCTGTCTGACTGCATGCTTGTGTGTCCGTGTCTGTGTTTGTGTCTGTGTTTGTTGTAAATAAAAAAGGGAGGGGGGAGGTGTTTTTAAGAAAATGTGGGAAAGTTGGGCTTAAAACGATAATGATATAATTGAGACATGATTTATTTATTTATTCATTTACTTATTTACATATTCTTTTATATCGAGGATAATGGAATAAGCGCTCATGTGCTTTTTTACATCCAGTTCCTGTGTGTCTGCAGTATTGTAAATCTTCTCATCTGTTCCCACTGGTACACAATAGCCTACTCTTACGAAAAGCGGAACTTGTGCGCAAGATTTTCTGCGTGCGTTCACACACGGGACCTCGGTTTATAGTCTCACTCGAAGGACTTTTGGGGGGAAGAGTGGAGTCAGCACTGATGTTAACTCCAGGGGAAAAATCCCCTCGAACGGGAATCGAACCCGGGTCGTCAAATTGCGAGCGCAATGTTCTGACC
>CM060329.1:10007352-10009014 GCA_030674155.1 Stramonita haemastoma
AGTGCTGTGTTGTGTGTTGGGTCTGTGGGTTCTCCTCACTGAGTGCTGTGTTGTGTGTTGGGGTCTGTGGGTTCTCCTCACTGAGTGCTGTGTTGTGTGTTGGGGTCTGTGGTCATCCTCATGAGTGCTGTGTTGTTGTGTTGGGGTCTGTGGGTTCTCCTCACTGAGTGCTGTGTTGTGTAGTAGTCTTCAATTTTACGTCCTTCCACATAAAGTGATACCCGGAATGTATTGTGTTGTGTGTTGGGGTCTGTGGGCCCTCCCACTTGAGGTGTGTTTTGTGTGTTGGGGTCTGTGGGCCCTCCTCAACTGAGTGCTGTGTTTGTGTTTGGGGTCTGTGGGTTCCCCCTCACTGAGTGCTGTGTTGTGTGTTGGGGTCTATCGACTCCTGGCTGTGCCCTCTCTGGCCAGCTTTAGCCTGTGACAGCTGTAAAGACACATAGACGTTTGTTGCTTCAAAAAATGGAAAATCCAATAATTAATTGAACAACTGGTACTTCTATGGCAACCTCTGTCCCTCTATCTGTCCCCCTTTCCCCTGTCTCTATCTCCTCTATGTCCCTTTTTTCCCGTCTTTTGGGGGTGTGTCTCTTGTTTTTCCTTTTTCTCTCTTCCTCTCTCCTTCCTTCCCCCCATCCCTCCCTTTCCCTTCTCTTCCCCCTCTCTCCTCCTTTTCTTCTCCTCTGTCCTTCCTCCCTCTTCTTCTCTCCCCCCTCCCTCTCCCTCTCTTCTGTCTTCTTCTTTTGTCTTGTCTCTCTCTCCTCTCCTTTCCCTCTCCTCTTTCTCTCTTCCCTTCCCCCTTTCTTTTCTTCTTCTTTTTGTCTTCTTTTCTTCTTTTCTCTCTCTCTCCTCCTCCCCTCTCCCCCTCCCTCTCCTTTCCCCCTCTCTCTCTCTCTCTCCCCCCCCCTCTCTCATCTTTTTCTCCCTCTCTCTTTCTTTTTTTCTCATCTCTTCTGTCCTCCCCCTTTCCCTTCCCTTCTCTTCTTTTTCTCTTCTTTGTCCTGTCCCCCCGTCTGTCCATTCCCCTCTCTTCCTCTCTGTCTCTTCCTGCTCTCTCTGTCCTCTCGTCTCTCTCTTCTTTCTTCCTCCTCTCTCTCTCTCCCCTCTCCTCTTTTCTCCTCTCCCCTCCCTCTCCTTTTCCTCCCCTCCTCTTCTCTCTTTATAAACTCTCCTTTTTCCTTCCGTCTGTCTCTGTCTTTTCCCCCTTCTTCCCCCTTCCCTCCCCCCCTTCTTCTCTTCTTCCTCTTTCTCTCTTTCTCCTTTTCTCTCTTTTCTCTCTTCTCTTCCTCTCTTCTATCCCTTTTTTCTTTCTCTCTCTCTTTATCTCTCTCCCCCCTCTCTCCTCCTCTCTAAAAATCTCTCTCTCTCCCCCCTCCCTCCTCCTCTCTCCCTCCTCTCTCTCTCTCTCTCTCCCCCTTTTTTTATCTAAAATTACTTCCTTTTTTTCTTTAAATCCCTCTTTTCCCTCCTTTCTCTACTCCTCTTCTCACCCTCTCTTTCTCTTCTCTTTCTCTTCCTCTCCCCACCCTCTTCTCCCCTCCTCTCTCTCTTCTCTTTTTTTTTTTCCTTTCCCTCTTCTCCCCCCTCCTCTCCCCCTCTCTCCTCTCTCCTCACTCCTTTTTCTCTCCTCTCTCTCCCTCCCCCACCTTTTTATCTAAAAAA
>CM060329.1:10016614-10021614 GCA_030674155.1 Stramonita haemastoma
TCAAGAAGAGTGGAATGCACCTGCTGTTTTACAGGTCAGAGTTCAGGTAAGTGGAATGCACCTGCTGTTTTACAGGTCAGAGTTCAGGTAAGTGGAATGCACCTGCTGTTTTACAGGTCAGAGTTCAGGTAAGTGGAATGCACCTGCTGTTTTACGGGTCAGAGTTCAGGTAAGTGGAATGCACCTGCTGTTTTTACGGGTCAGAGTTCAGGTAAGTGGAATGCACCTGCTGTTTTACGGGTCAGAGTTCAGGTAAGTGGAATGCACCTGCTGTTTTACGGGTCAGAGTTCAGGTAAGTGGAATGCACCTGCTGTTTTTACGGGTCAGAGTTCAGGTAAGTGGAATGCACCTGCTGGTTTACGGGTCAGAGTTCAGGTAAGTGGAATGCACCTGCTGTTTTACAGGTCAGAGTTCAGGTAAGTGGAATGCACCTGCTGTTTTACAGGTCAGAGTTCAGGTAAGTGGAATGCACCTGCTGTTTTACAGGTCAGAGTTCAGGTAAGTGGAATGCACCTGCTGTTTTAACGGGTCAGAGTTCAGGTAAGTGGAATGCACCTGCTGTTTTACAGGTCAGAGTTCAGGTAAGTGGAATGCACCTGCTGTTTTACAGGTCAGAGTTCAGGTAAGTGGAATGCACCTGCTGTTTTACAGGTCAGAGTTCAGGTAAGTGGAATGCACCTGCTGTTTTACAGGTCAGAGTTCAAGAAGAGTGGAACGCACCTGCTGTTTTTACGGGTCAGAGTTCAGGTAAGTGGAATGCACCTGCTGTTCTACGGGTCAGAGTTCAGGTAAGTGGAATGCACCTGCTGTTTTACAGGTCAGAGTTCAAGAAGAGTGGAATGCACCTGCTGTTTTACAGGTCAGAGTTCAGGTAAGTGGAATGCACCTGCTGTTTTACAGGTCAGAGTTCAGGTAAGTGGAATGCACCTGCTGTTTTACAGGTCAGAGTTCAGGTAAGTGGAATGCACCTGCTGTTTTACGGGTCAGAGTTCAGGTAAGTGGAATGCACCTGCTGTTTTACGGGTCAGAGTTCAGGTAAGTGGAATGCACCTGCTGTTTTTACGGGTCAGAGTTCAGGTAAGTGGAATGCACCTGCTGTTTTACAGGTCAGAGTTCAGGTAAGTGGAATGCACCTGCTGTTTTACAGGTCAGAGTTCAGGTAAGTGGAATGCACCTGCTGTTTTACAGGTCAGAGTTCAAGAAGAGTGGAACGCACCTGCTGTTTTTACGGGTCAGAGTTCAGGTAAGTGAAATGCACCTGCTTTTTTACAGGTCAGAGTTCAGGTAAGTGGAATGCACCTGCTGTTTTACAGGTCAGAGTTCAAGAAGAGTGGAACGCACCTGCTGTTTTTACGGGTCAGGGTTCAGGTAAGTGGAATGCACCTGCTGTTTTACAGGTCAGAGTTCAGGTAAGTGGAATGCACCTACTGTTTTACACTCCATTCCAAAGGCATATGTGGAGAGGTGTATGAATGATCGATCTGTTTCTCTCTCTGTTCCTCCTCCGACCTAGTTTCTTTCTTTCCCCTTTCTTTTTCTTCATTCCTTGGCTAAGAGTTCTGAGTTAACATCAGTGCCGACTCCACTCTCCACAAAAGTCCTTCGGGTGAGACTATAAACCGAGGCCCCGTGTGCGAACGCACGCAGAACATCTTGCGCACACGTTAAATCCTGTTCTGTTTTTCTTAAGAGTAGGCCATTGTGTGCCGGTAGGAACAGATGACAAGATTTACAAAACTGCATACACATGGGGACTGGATGCAAAAAAAAAAAGCACATGAGTGCTTAGTCCATTATCCTCGATATAAAAGAATACATATTTAAAAAGAAAAAGGTTCACCAATAGTGATATTTTTGCCTATGCGACCAGTTTTTGTTTTTTTCGCCCACTATTAAGGTATCTATCTGCATTAAAACTTTGGAGATTGTGACTTAACTCGACACCAGTGAGAATGCATTTAGTTTTCATGTATACTTTGTCACCCGTTCTTACCGGCAGGAATGGCCTACTCTTCCAACAACAGGCAGAACGGGGTTTCACGTTCTAAGATGCTCTACGTGCATCCACACAATGGATGTAGTTTTATAGTCCCATCCTTAAAAGGATTTTCCGGGAAGTGGAGTCAGTAGTGATGTTAGCTCCAGGGGGAAAAAAGTTCCCTTGAACGGGAGGGCATCTCGGTTGTGACCCAAACCCTGGCCAAATCTGGGGTCTTCAGGCTAGGCTATCCGTTTCCGTTGTTGTTGTTGTTGTTGAGATTATGTTATAGTCCCAGTGGAAGTACTCCGATTTAGGGACTGTGGACAGAAGGTCAGGAGGTCATCCCATTTGGGCGCCTCGGCCCATCCCCCAAAATTGCACAATTTAAGAAAAGCAAGGGGAGCCAGGCTTCCTCAAGCACTAGACTGCTGCACGGGCCATTATCCTGTTTTCCTGAGTCATCACCCTTTCTTTTACATTATGCGTGAGTGTGAAAGTGTGAGTGAGTAAATGTGTGTGTGTGTGTGTGTGTGTGTGTGTGTGTGTGTGTGTGTGTGTGTGTGTGTGTGTGTGTGTGTGTGTGTGTGTGTGTGTGTGTTTCGTAATTATGAGGAGTTCAGCTAAGTATGACTTCTGTGATGACTTGAGTGGCTGCAGCAACACCCTATCTGTGTGTACCTCTGTTCTAATGATCAGGTGGATCAGTGGTCTAGAGGTAACGCGCCTGTTAAGAAAGCGAAAAGTCCGGGTCGGAATGTGCGGTGGTTCAAATCCCGTTTGGGCCCAAAACTTTTCCTCTATCCATTAAACCATGAGTGGTGGTCAGGATGCTAGTCTTTCGGATGAGATGATAAACCGAGGTCCTGTGTGTTACACATCATTATTTAGCGCATGTAAAAGAACCCACGGCAACGAGAGGGTTGTCTCAGGCAAAATTCTGTAGAAAAAAGCCACTCTGATAGGGAAACAAATACAGTCGCAGACAGGAAAAAAGAAAAGAAAAAATAATGGGTGGCGCTGCACTTGTGGCGACGCGCTCTCCCCGGGGAGAGCAGTCTGAATTTCATGCAGAGAAATCTGCTGTGACAAGGGGAGCCTGGCCTGCTCAAGGACTAGAGTACGGCATGAGCCATAGTCCTGTTTCCTTAAATCTCCCCTTTCTTTTGTATGTTTGAGTGTAAAAGTGTCAGTAAATGAATGTGTGTATGTGTTTCGTAATCTGAGGAGTTTAGCTAAGAAGTTAGCATGACTTCTGTGAGGGTTTGAGTGGCTGCAGCAGCACCCCCTATCTGTGTGTACTTCTGTTCTAAAGGGGGAGTTTACTCATCACCCACCCACCCACCCACCTCCCACCCCCCACACCTCCTTTCCTATTTCTTCAGACTGTCCACACAGCCAACAGTCCATCTCCTGGTCATTTAGCTCTTGGATTGTGGAAGTCACGTCTTCTCCCTCCCCCTCCCTCCTCCCCCCCCCCCCCCCCCCCCCCCCCCCCCCCCCCTCCCTCTCTCTCTCCCTCTCTCCTCTCTCTCTCTCTCTCTCTCTCCCTTCTCCCTCTCTCTCTCTCTTCTCTCTCTGTCTCTCTCTTTCTCCTCTCTCTCTGTCTCTCTCTCTCTCCTCTCTCTCTCTCTCTCTCTCTCTCTCCTCTCTCTCTCCTCTCTCTCTCTCTCTCTCTCTCCCTCTCTCTCCTCCTCTTCTCTCCTCCTCTCTCTCCTCTCTCCTCTCTCTCTCCCTCTCTCTCCCTCTCTCTCTCTCCTCTCTCTCTCCTCTCTCTCTCTCTCTCTCTCTCTCTCCTCTCTCTCTCCTCTCTCTCTCTCTCTCTCTCTTCTCTCTCTTTCTATCACACCAAACCTCCACACAATGATTGTTTTCTCTGCCCTTCGATTTCTGGTGGCAGTTAGGAGTAGAAGCCCCGAGGTCAGAAAATGCGTGAGAACATCGTTATTACTGGGCCAGGGAGAAAAGCATGGACCCCAACCACCACTACACACAAGACGAGACATTCAACTGTCCGGGCACGTTCAAAGCGGCCAGGCAATTTCTCAAAATGGAAAGAAGAGGGGGGAAGGGGGGGAAGTAGTTCGGGGTGTGGTGTGTTGTAACACGATCTTTTTACAGTAGCTTACCATGACGTGAGGAGAATACAGGTCTGGATGTCAGGGACTCAAAACAGCTCTCAACTACTTTAAGAAGTTTGAAAACAAACAAAGAGAGAATTGTTTGTTTTCAGGGTCTTTAAATACTGTCTTCTTCCTTTGTGAAGATAAAAATTGTCGGGAAAATGACTGAATTTCCGGAAGGAAGGCTGTAGACTATCCGTGAAAGATCAGTGTCGTGTTGTTTTTGATGACAATAACATTTGCCTGTTTTTTGTTCCTGGCAGTTTATATGTCTCATTATACACCATTGTAGACACAAAACTTTTTAAAGCTCAAAACATGATGTGGAGGACAGGATAGCCTAGTGGTCAGAACATTGCGCTCGCAATTTGACGACGACCCGGGTTTGATTCCCATTCGAGGGGATTTTTCCCCTGGAGTTAACATCAGTGCTGACTCCACTCTCCCCACAAGTCCTTCGGATGAGACTTTAAACCTAGGCCCTGTGCGCGAACGCATGCAGAACATCTTGCGCACACGTTAAATCCTGTTCCGCTTTTCGTAAGAGTAGGTCATTGTGTGCTGGTGGGGACAGATGACAACATTTACAAAACTGCATACACACGAAGACTGGATGTAAAAAAAAAAAAAAGCACATGAGTGCTTATTCCATTATCTTCGATATTAAAAATGAATAAATGATTAAATGATTAAACGAATGAATAAATAAATGAATAAATAAATAAATAAATAAATAAATAAGTAAATAAGCAAACAACTAACTAAATAAATAAATGTATAAGCAGTTAAGGTGTGTAGCTTAGTGTCGCAACCCATTACAAACGAAAGGCCTTTTTCTTCAGTAGCTAAAGCAGGCCAGTCATTGTCAGTGTGTATGGTCAACAACAATGGCACATGT
>CM060329.1:10029114-10036614 GCA_030674155.1 Stramonita haemastoma
CGTGTGTACGCAGTTTTGTAAATCTTTTTATCTGTTCCCACCGGCACACAATGGCCTACTCTTACGGTAAGCGGAACAGGATTTAACGTGAGATGTTCTGCGTGCGTTCGCGCACGAGGCCTCGGTTTATAGTCTCTTGTCAACGTGTGAGCCTTCTGGTGTTGTAGGCTATTGTTGGCGGTGCTTCTGTCTAGTCCTGCTCTATGGACGGTGCTTCATCTCTCTGCTCTACTTCTCTCTGCTCTGCTCTACTTCTCTCTGCTCTGCTTCTCTCTGCTCTACTTCTCTCTGCTCTGCTTCTCTCTGCTCTACTTCTCTCTGCTCTGCTTCTCTCTGCTCTACGTCTCTCTGCTCTACTTCTCTCTGCTCTATTCTACTTCTCTCTGCTCTCTTTCTCTATGCTCTACTTCTCTCTGCTCTATTCTACTTCTCTCTGCTCTGCTTCTCTCTGCTCTTCTTCTCTCTGCTCTACTTCTCTCTGCTCTTCTTCTCTCTGCTCTACTTCTCTCTGTTCTACTTCTCTCTGCTCTACTTCTCTCTGCTCCCTTTCTCTCTGCTCTACTTCTCTCTGCTCTACTTCTCTCTGTTCTACTTCTGTCTGCTCTACTTCACTCTGCTCTACTTCTCTCTGTTCTACTTCTCTCTGTTCTACTTCTCTCAGTTCTACTTCTCTCTGCTCTACTTCTCTCTGCTCTATTCTACTTCTCTCTGCTCTCTTTCTCTCTGCTCTCTTCCTCTCTGCTCTACTTCTCTCTGCTCTACTTCTCTCTGCTCTACTTTTCTCTACTCTACTTCTCTCTGCTCTACTTCTCTCTGCTCTACTTCTCTCTGCTCTATTCTACTTCTCTCTGCTCTCTTTCTCTATGCTCTACTTCTCTCTGCTCTATTCTACTTCTCTCTGCTCTGCTTCTCTCTGCTCTGCTTCTCTCTGCTCTACTTCTCTCTGCTCTACTTCTCTCTGCTCTATTCTCTTTCTCTCTGCTCTCTTTCTCTCTGCTCTCTTTCTCTCTGCTCTACTTCTCTCTGCTCTACTTCTCTCTGCTCTACTTCTCTCTGCTCTCTTTCTCTATGCTCTACTTCTCTCTGCTCTATTCTACTTCTCTCTGCTCTGCTTCTCTCTGCTCTTCTTCTCTCTGCTCTACTTCTCTCTGCTCTTCTTCTCTCTGCTCTACTTCTCTCTGTTCTACTTCTCTCTGCTCTACTTCTCTCTGCTCCCTTTCTCTCTGCTCTACTTCTCTCTGCTCTGCTTCTCTCTGTTCTACTTCTGTCTGCTCTACTTCACTCTGCTCTACTTCTCTCTGTTCTACTTCTCTCTGTTCTACTTCTCTCAGTTCTACTTCTCTCTGCTCTACTTCTCTCTGCTCTATTCTACTTCTCTCTGCTCTCTTTCTCTCTGCTCTCTTCCTCTCTGCTCTACTTCTCTCTGCTCTACTTCTCTCTGCTCTACTTTTCTCTACTCTACTTCTCTCTGCTCTACTTCTCTCTGCTCTACTTCTCTCTGCTCTATTCTACTTCTCTCTGCTCTCTTTCTCTATGCTCTACTTCTCTCTGCTCTATTCTACTTCTCTCTGCTCTGCTTCTCTCTGCTCTGCTTCTCTCTGCTCTACTTCTCTCTGCTCTACTTCTCTCTGCTCTATTCTCTTTCTCTCTGCTCTCTTTCTCTCTGCTCTCTTTCTCTCTGCTCTACTTCTCTCTGCTCTACTTCTCTCTGCTCTACTTCTCTCTGCTCTACTTCTCTCTGCTCTATTCTACTTCTCTCTGCTCTCTTTCTCTATGCTCTACTTCTCTCTGCTCTATTCTACTTCTCTCTGCTCTGCTTCTCTCTGCTCTGCTTCTCTCTGCTCTACTTCTCTCTGTTCTACTTCTCTCTGCTCTGCTCTACTTCTCTCTACTCTACTTCTCTCTGCTCTACTTCGGTTGGTCACGAGACGCGAAGCGGACAGGGCGTACATTTTCTGTGAGCTACAGTAAAACTCGTAATTCATACAAAAATGCCAGTTACTGGACTTCCAGCGGCTGTGGAGAGGACCTTAGGCGCCCTGCTGACTGACAATGCAGTCTCCAGCTGGAAAGTGGCAGGAGAAGGGGACAGCGTGGTTTTTGTCTTGCGACTTAAACCAGTGGACACAGCAGTGTCAACCAACATGGCGGATCCAACAGTGAATCGCAGCACACAAGTACAATACTATAGGAAAAAATCCTACTCCCAAACCCGCAGGGATTTGGAACGTGCTCGAAAGCATAAAGAGAAGCAGGCAAGTGTTGTGTGTGAAAGTGACTGTGTCTTCAGTGCCTCGAGTCCACCTGACAAAAGTGTAGAACAGCAGAATGCAGCATGCGCAGATACGCATAGAGTAGACCTACCAACAGCACACACACAGGACATCAACACAAAAACATCAGTTAAGTTGCCATCATCAGTTGATTTAGAACCTCCGTGTATGTCTGATTGTAGTGACTGTGCTGATATGTGTGTTTTGCAGCCTGAGGTGAACGATGATAATATTGTTGGTGCATTCGACAAAGGAAATGTCAAACAGTATGTGGCTACTCTAACTGATAGATCAGTACAGAAAAGGCTGAGAGACAGACAAAGAAATACACACTTTAGAAAATCTGTCCTACATCATTCAGATGGTGAAGATATTGTGACGTGTGAATCAGATGACATTGTGATCCAGCTCGCATGCCAACCAGACACTGAGCCAGTATGTGTGTACTGGTTTGTCAAACAGCAAGAGAAAAACATGTTAAAAGAGGAACGTGTCAAACTCGCCAGTTTGCGGAATGGGAAGCGAATCCAGAACACACTACACACGGAGACCCTTTCCTGTGCTTCAAGGGACTTGCAAGGCAAGGCAAGGCAAAATAGGCAAAATATTTTATTCGAGGATAATAGATAAGCACTTGTGTGCTTTTTTACATCCAGTCCCCGCCCTTTTCAGGGATACATCAAGTTGTAAAAATACTAAACAATAAAGCTTTATGCAAACCAGACAACATACAAGAATAAGGACACTATATATGATAAGGTAATAAAAATGCACTCGATCAGAAGACAAAAATCAGAAGTCACAATAAAAGATTTTGATAATGAAAGAATAGAAAAGTGTTAATAGGTAAAGAGCAAACAAGAGAAGAGAATAAACAACTGAAAACATCAATCCACCACCATCTGTCAAAAATTATACATGTGACATAAATCATACATTTGGATAAAAGGGGAAAAAATTTTTTTTAACTAATATCCTTATTGGAGGGGGGGGGGGAGATACTGCCAATAAAAATATAAATAAAATCAACAATTATAATGATCCAAATACCAAAAATAAGGAACCATACCAAGTATCAAACAACAGGCAAGAATTAACACAGAGATACAATATTAAGGTAATGTTATAAAGTCACTGATTCAGAAACGAAAATGAGAAGTAAGAATCAATGATGATTTTGAGTTGAATAAAGAAAGCAAGAAAAACAAAGAAAAAACAAAAACAAAACAAAACAAAGAAAAGGCGCAATAATTAAGAGTAAACATGAAAATATGATGAGGTTAAATGACTGAAAGCATCAATCTACCACCATCTAACATCAATAAGTCCCATAAAACAAGATTTTGATAAAGGGGAGAAAGAACAACAACAACAGGTAAGGAATACGACAGAGATACAATATTAAGGTAATGTTATAAAAAGGCACTCATTCAGAAGCAAAATATGGAGTAAGAATCAATGATTATTTTGATTTGGATGATAAAACAAAAACAAAACAAATATAAAAAAACAAATAAAACAAACAAAAACAAAACACACACACACACACACACACACACACACACACACACACACACACACACACACACACACA
This sequence comes from Stramonita haemastoma, assembly GCA_030674155.1. Classification (NCBI taxonomy): domain Eukaryota; kingdom Metazoa; phylum Mollusca; class Gastropoda; order Neogastropoda; family Muricidae; genus Stramonita; species Stramonita haemastoma. Next base: position 10,032,982 of record CM060329.1, read on the forward strand.
CACACACACACACACACAAAAGGCGCAATGATTAAAGAGCAAACATGAGAACATGATGAGGTTGAATGACTGAAAACATCAATCCACCACCATCTGTCATCAAAATAGTCCCATACAGCATAAGTTTGATAAAAGGGGGAAAGAACAACAACAACAAACCCAACTCACACACACACACTCACACACACACACACACACACACACACACACACACACACACACACACACACACACACACACACACACACACACACACACACACACACACACACACACACACACACACACACACAAAAGGGCGCAATAATTAAAGAGCAAACAGAGAATATGATGAGGCTAATGACTGAAAACATCAATCCACCACCATCTAGCATCAAAATAGTCTCATAAAACATAAGTTTTGATTAAAGGGGAGAAGACAACAACAACAAAAAACCCAACTCACACACACACACACACACACACACACACACACACACACACACACACACACACCACACACACACACACACACTCTCACACACACACTCTCTCTCTCTCTCTCTCTCTCTCTCTCTCTCTCTCTCTCTCTCTCCTCTCTCTCTCTCTCTCATCTCTCTCACACACACACACACACACACACACACACACACACACCACACACACACACACACACACACACACACACACACACACACACACACGCACGCACACAGAGGGAGGGAGGAGGAGAAGGGGGAGAAGGAGAAGGGGATATAATTGGTTTATTATTTTTGGTGCATCAAGTGGATTAGAAGGTGAATTTTGAAGGTTGTCAATGATTGATGCTCTTTAATTGAATCGGGAAGGGAGTTCCACAGCACATGGCCTGAGTATAGTAAACTAGATTTAAACAAGTCTATTCTTGGGATTGGGACACTTGGCTTTTCAATATTTCTGAAATGATTCATTGCGAACTTATCTCTTAAGGATGTGGGGACAGCTCCTGCCATTATCTTAAACATAAAAATGTCTTTGTTATATTTTAGTTTTTGTTGTAGGGGGAGAATATTTAACTGGGTATAATCCACTTCAAGTAAAGTTGTTTTCTTCAGGAGGATAAGTTTGAGAGCACGTTTATACAGACTTAGTAACGGTTTCATAGTGTTTGCACTGGCAGAATCCCATAGGGTTGAGGCATAGTCTATTGAGGATTGTATGTAAGCTTGGAAGAATAATTTCCTTGAATTGTGGTCAAGGAAATGTTTAATTTTAGTCAACTGGTATACTCTTTGGGACAAATATTTGCATAGATGAGATATGTGGTAGAATCAGCTGAGATTTTCATCGATTGTTACTCCTAGAACTTTGTGATGAGAGGTTTGTTCAATTGCTTCCTTTCTTATATGGATTGGAAACTGTTTATGAGGTAAATTTTGTCGCTTTTGTCTGGTGGTGATAAGCATGCATTTTGTTTTTTGGGGGTGAATAGACATATGGTTCAGTTCTGTCCATTTGACAAGATCATTGCAGCTTTGTTGTAATATGGTTGCAAGAGAGTCAATGTCGTTATGGCTTGTATGTATGGTTGTATCATCAGCAAATAGTTCACATTTAGATTTGATAAGTAGAGGAAGGTCATTTATGTATAAGGAAAAGAGAATAGGTCCTAGTATAGATCCCTGTGGTACTCCATAATGAATGGGTTTTAGATTGGATGTGGATGTAGTTGTTGAGACACACTGTTGTCTGTTTTTAAGATAAGAAGCAAGTAGTTCTAGACTATCTGATGATAGATTGTACAGTTCTAGCTTTCTGATGAGGAGTGTGTGGTCAATTGTATCAAATGCTTTTTTGAAATCTACAAATAATACTCCACAAAATTTGTTTTCATTAATGTTTGATAGCCAATTGTCTATGAGACTAGTCAGTGCAGTATGACATGAGTGATTTTGTCTGAATCCTGATTGATTAGGGTGAAGAAGGTCGTTAGTGTCTATATGACGGACTAAGTGTTTATTTATATGTTTTTCCAGGGGTTTTGAAAGGAGGGATATAAGAGAGATTGGCCTATAATTTGAGGGATCTGAAGTGTCACCAGATTTGTGGATGGGGATTACTTTAGCAGTTTTGAAGGCATTGGGGAAATAGTTCTTTTCAAGACATTGGTTATATACATATGTTAGGTGTGTCTGTGATAACTGGAGCTGACAGTTTCAGAATTCTGCTGTCTATTCCATCAAGACCTCGTGTCCTTGATTGTTTGAGGTGAATTAAATAATTATAGACCTCAAAAACTGAAATGAATGGTATGTGAAGTTTTGACGGAATATGCTTGTCTTGGCAGTATTGTCTTAATGTGTTGAGGTTATTGGATTTTGAATCATCATTGTTAACAACGTTAGTAGAGACGTTTATGAAATGATTGTTGAGTTGTTCAGCAGTAACATCTTTGATTACATTTGATTTGGAAGATGATTGTTTATTTGTTATTTGATTTATGGCCCTCCAAATAATTTTTGAGTTTTGTTTGGAAGACAGTAAATCTTGGAAATATTTCTTTTTTTCTTGACGTTTCTGTGAGTTTATGGCGTTTCGTAATCTATTTGACTCTTCATGATATTTATGTTTTTTTAATAAATCTCTAAGATAACATGCTTCTTCTAGTTCTTTTGTAATCCAAGGCGGTTTGGGGACATGTTTGACCCTTATGGTTTTAAGTGGAGCATGTTTGTTGTAGATTTCAGTGAAGGTTTTTATCCAGAATTCAATGGCCCTGTCTGGATCAGTAATGTTTAATGTTTCTGAGAGCATAGGGTTACTTAGATCAAGAAGGAAAAGCTGTTCATTAAATTTTGCAAAAGAACGATATGTTATGGTTTTATGTCCAGGTTTGGGAATTTTTGCTCCTTTTTTTGACCATGTAGTACAGACTGGGTAGTGATCGCTGCAGTTATAGACAGGGACACATGTTTCTATGATGTTTTTGGGATTTGATACGTAGATGTGATCAATTATTGTGCTTGAATTTGGTGTGACTCTCGTGGGTAAATTAACTAGTTGGTGAAGGTTGAATGAATTAGTAATTTGCGTCCATATATTATTTACTTTTGTTAAATCAATATTAAAATCACCTAGTAGTATTACTTCCCTGGATTCTAATAGAACTACATTCATCATTTCGTCAAACTTGTCTATCCAATTTTTTCTTTCTGCTGGATTCCTATAGCAGAATCCCATTGCAATAGGTGGTGAACCTTTCATGGAGATTTCAAACCAGACAGATTCTACATCACAATGTTCAAGATGAATGAGACACTTAGAGAACTATTACATCGCTGTCTTGGCTAGCGTAGGCGGAGGGCCTGTGACAATGACTGGACGAAAGAAAGGCTCGGAATGCCGTAACATATCCGGACTGTAAAGAGTGTCGTGTCTCGATGTACATTACAAATCAATGCTGTGGTTTCCATGGCATGGAATGGTGTTGTGTGTCAGCTTAAAGCAATTATCGTTATCGTTATTCGGCAACCCCCTTCATGTATGGGCCAGTGGCCTTTTTCATGAATAAACCTTTCGAGTTCGAGTTCGAGTTCGAGTTCTGCTCTACTTCTCTCTGCTCTACTTCTCTCTACTCTACTTCTCTCTGCTCTGCTTCTCTCTGCTCTACTTCTA
>CM060329.1:10044114-10054114 GCA_030674155.1 Stramonita haemastoma
TTCCTCTTTTTTTCTTCCCCAATATTTGGACCAGCAAATTGATTTGATAATAAATAAAAAATTAAACATACTTTGTAAAAAAAAAAAAAAAAAAAAAAAAAAAATATTCAAGAGAAATGGGGGGCTCTAACCCCCGGGGCCTTAAAATTTTTAATTAATTTTCATTGTGGTTTTCAAAAAAAGAAGAAAAGGTTCCCCTTCGGTGTTGTGTGTGTGGTGTGTGGGGTGTGGTGTGTGTGTGGTTGTGTGTGTGTGTGTGTGTGTGGTGTGGGGGTGTGTGTTGTGTGGGGGGGGGGGGTGTGTGTGTGTGTTGGGTGTGGTTGGGGGGTGTTGTTTTTGTGGGGGTGGTGTGTCTTTTGTTGTTCTGTTTGGGCTGTGTTGTGTTTGTTTTGTGGGGTCTCTGTGTGTGTCCCTGTGTGTATTTTTTTGTTTTTGTTGTTTGGTTTCTTTTTTTTTTTTACTAAATTTGCGCACTTTTAAAAGCAGGAAAAATGAAGGTTCCAATTGTGGTGAAAATTTAACGCCGTTTTTTCGACAAGTTTTCCAATCGTAAAATCTTGTCTGTTGTCTTTTCATTAACATTGATGTTTGATGGAAAAAAGGGAAAAATTTGTTTTTTTGATTTATGAAAATATTGTGTTTTTTTTTTTTTTTTCATAAAGGGGCCCTCGTTGCCCTTGGGCGGTCATTTCCCAAAAAAGTCCCCGGGGGGTTGGGGAAAAAAAAAAAAAATTTTTCCTTTCCTCTTGTTCTCTCTCTCTCTTCCCCTCCCTCCAATTCTTAATTCCCCCCTTTCTTTTTTCTTTTCCCGGTTTCCCCCTGTTTCTGTCTTCTGGGTTAAAATTTTACTAAATTTAAAAATCTTCCTTAAATTGACTTTAAAAACCCCCCTTTAAATTTATGCACCCGGTTCAAAACCCCTTCTCCATCCCGGGGTTTCCCCCTCCTTAACCCTCGTTGGGCCCTAAATTTTTTAAAAATTTTTTTCCTTGAAAAAGGGATTTTTTCAAACGCATCAAACCGATGAAATTAAATTCCTATTTTAAAACCTTTCCCCTAAAGAAAAAATTTTAATCAAATTTTTTCCCCTCCTCCCCCTCTTTTCCCCCCCCCTTTTTTTTCCCCCCCCCCCTTTTTTTCCTTTTCCCCTCCCCATTTCCCCCCCCTTTTTTTCCCCCTTTTCCTTTTCTTTTTCCCCCCTTTCCTCCCCCTCCCCCTTTCCCCCCCCCCTCCCCCCCCCTTACCCCCCGTCTTTCGTGGCCCCCCATCATTAAATTTAAATTGGGGTTCTCAAATTTTTTTTCTTTGGGCTTTTTTTTTCCGTTGCTGTTTTTCTTTTATTTGGGTTCCCCCCCTTTTTTTTCAATAATTTTTTGGGTTTTCCCTTTTTTGTTTGTTTCCCCCGCTTTTTTTTTGCCCCCTTTTTTTCTTTTTCTTTTTTGTTTTGTTTTTTTTGGGGGGGGGGCCCCCCCGTTTTTTTTTTTTTTTTTTTTTTTTTTTGGTTTTGTTTTCTTTTTCCCTTTTTTTAAAACCCCCCCCCCCTTTCTTTTTTTTTTTTGGGGGTTTTTTTGGGGTTTGGGGGGGTTTTGGGGTTTTTTGGGGGTTTTTTTGGTTTTTTGTTTGGGGTTGTTTCTCGTGTTTCCCCGTTTTGGTGGTGTTGTTTTGTATTTTCTGCCTTTTCTTTGCTTATCTTATTTTCACCTGTTGTGTCATTGTTCCTTTTTCCCCCCCCCCAAAAAAAAAAAAAAACCCCCTTTGGGGTTTGGGGGGGGGTTTGCCCCCCCGCTTTTGTGTGTGGGGTTTTGGGGGGGTGGGGTGGTAGCGATGGGGGGAAGGAAAAGGGAAAGGGGGGGGGGGGAAAAAGGGGGGAAAAGGGGGGGGGGGGGGGGGGGGGGGGGGGGGGGGGAGGGGGGGGGGGGGGGGGGGGGGGGGGGGGGGGGGAGGGGGGGGGGAGGGGGGGGGAGGGGGGGGGGAAGGGGGGGGGGGGGGGGAGGGGAGGAGGAAAGGGGGGGGGGGGAAAAAGGGGGAAAAGGGGGGAGGAAAAAGGGGGGGGAAAAAAAAAAGGAAAAAAAAAAAAAAAAAAGGGAAAAAGAAAAAAAGAAAAAAAGGGAAAAAAAAAAAAGGGGAAAAAAAAAAGAAGAAAGGAGGGGGGGGAGGGGGGAGGGGGGAAAAAGGGGGGAGGGGGGGAGGAAAAAGGGGGGGGGTGAGGGGGAGGGGGGGGGGGGGGGGGGGGGGAAAGGGGGGGGGAGGGGAAAGGGGGGGGGAGGAAAAAGGGGGGGGAGGGGGAGGAAGGGGAGGGGGGGGGGGAGGGGGGGGAAAAAAGGGGGGAAGAGGAGGAGGAGAAAAGGAGGGAAAAAGGAGGGGGGGGGGGAGGGGAAAAAAGGGGGGAGGGGGAGGGGGGAGGGGGAGGAGGGGGGGAGGGGGGGGGGGGAAAGGGGGGAGGGGGAAGGAGGGGAGGGGGGGGGGGAGGGGGAGGGGGGGGTGGGGGGGGGGGGGAAAAAGGGGGGGGGGGGGGGGGGGGGGGGGGGGGGGGAAAAGGGGGGGGGGGGGGGAAAAAAAGGGGGGGGGGGGGGGGGGGGGGGGGGGGGGGGGGGGGGGGGGGAAAAAAAAAGGGGGGGGGGGAAAAAAAAAAAAAAAAGGAAAAGGGGGGGGTTATCTTTTTATCAACCTTGGTTTTCCCCCTTCCCGCTTTTCCCCTTCCCCTTTTTTTTTTCCCCGCCCTTTTTTTTTTTTTTTTTTTTTGTTTTTTTTTTTTTTTTTTTTTTTTTTTTTTTTTTTTCTTTGTTTTTGGTTTTTTTTTTTTTTTTTTTTTCTTTCTTTTCCCCTTTCCCTTTTTTTTTGTTTTTTTTTTCTTTCCTCCCCGTTTTTTCCCCTTTCTTTTTTTTTTTTTTGTTTTTTTTTTTTGTCCTTCTTTCTTTTCTTCTTTTTTTCTCTGTCTTTTTTCCCCCCTTTTTTTCTTTCTTGTTTCCTTTTCCCCCTTCTTCCCTTTTCCCGTTCTTTCCTTTTTTTGGGTCTTTCCCCTTTTTTTCTTTTCTTCTGTCTTGTTTTTTTTTCTTCCCCTTCTCCTCTCTTTTTTCTTCTTTTCCCTTTCTCTCCTCCTCCTTTTCCCCCTTTTTAATCTTTTTCCCCCCCCCAAAACCCCCGGGGTCAATTTTTCTCTCCCTTTATTGTCTTTTGTTTTTTTTTTTTCTTTTTTTCCTTTTTTCTTCTTTTTTTTCTTTTTTTTTTTTTTTTTCTTTCCTTTTTTTCCTTTTCATTTTCTCCCTTTTTCCAATTCTTTCCCCCCTTTTTCTAAATTTTCCCTTTTCTTTTTTTTCTTTCCTTTCTCTTTTTCCCCTTTTTTTTTTTGATTTTTTTTTTGTTTTTTTTTTTTGATTTTCTTTTTTTACTTTTTTTCCCCCTTCTTTTTCCTTTTTTTTTCTTTTTTTCTTCTTTTTTTCCTTTGAAATTTTTTTCTTTTTTTGGGATTTTCTTTTTTTTTTTCCCCCCTTTTTTTTTTTTGGTTTTTTTTTTTTGTTTTTTTTTTTGTTTTTTCCCCCCTTTGAAATTTTTTTTCTTTTTTTTTTTCTCTTCTTTTTTTTTTTTTTTTTCCCTTTTTTCTTTTTCTTTTTTCTTCCCTTTTTTTCCCAAAAACTTCTTTAATTTTTTAAAACCCCCCCCTTTCCCAACTTTTTCAAAATTTTTTCTTCCCCCCGCAATTTTTAATTTTTTTTTTCAACTCCAATTTTCTTCGCAATTTTTTTTTCAACCCCCACTTCTTCCTTTTCCCCTTCCCTTTTTTTTTGCTTCTTTTTTGTTTTTTTTTTCTTCCCTTTTCTTTTTCCTTTTTTTCCCTTTTTTCTTTTTCCCTTTTTTTTTCTTTTTTTCTTTTCCCCCCTTTTTCCCCCTTCCCCCTTCTCTCCTTCCTTCCTCTTCTCTTCTCTCTCCTTCTCCTCCCTTCCCCTCCTCTCTCTCCTTTTTTCTTTCCCTTTTCCTTTCCCCCCCACCCCAAAACCCCAAAAATTTTTTTTTTTTAATTTTTTTCTCTTTCCCCCAAACCCAAAACCCCCCCCCACCCACCCCCCCCCCCCCCCACCCCCCCCACCCCCCCCCCCCCTCAAACCCCCCCCCCCCCCCCCACCCCCCTCCCTCCCCCCCCCCCATTTTACCCAACCCCCCAAACCCCCCCCCCCCCCCCCCCCCCCCCACCCCCCCCTCCGGGGGGGGTTTCCCTTTTTTTTCAAAAAAGGGGGGTTTTTTTGTTTTTGGGGCCCTGTTCTTCTTCCCTTCTTGGGCCCACGGGGGGCCCCCGGGGGGGGGCCGGGCCCCCCAAAAAAACCCACCCAACCAAAACCCAAAATCCAAAACCCCCCCAAAAAAAAAAAAGGGGGGGCCTAACTTAACCCCCCCCCCCCCCCCCCCCCCAAACAGACAGAAGGACAGACAGACAGAAACAGAGACAGACAGGCAAACAGGCAGACACACAGACAGACAGACACACAGACAGACACACAGACAGATACAGAGAGACGTAGACAAACAGAAAGGTTGAGGCAGACAGAGACAGGCAGACAGACAGTCAGTCAGACATACAGATGCAGAGAAATGTAAGACAAACAGAAAGAGAGAGGGCAGAAACAGACAGACACACAGTCAGACACAAACAGACAGATGCAGAGAGAAGTAGACAAACAAAGAGAGAGGCAGACAGAGACAGACAGAGATAGGCAAGAGCAACAGAAAAAGAATCAACAGACAACAAGAACAGACACGACAGAGACACAGGACAGACAGAGACAGAGAAAGAAGCTGTGAAAAGTTTCACTTTACATACCATCTGCTTTTCCCCCACCCCACCCCCCCCCCACCCCGCTTCCAGTCTTGTGACTATATCCTTGTCATTGTGTCTTGAACGTGTGCCTGTAATCCGTGGTGACACATTTGCCTCTGTCTTTAAAATAAAAAGAAAAACTGCTTTAGTGTTTGACAGTGATGTCTGATAGTGAACCTGACCTTGCTGTATACGCGACCTTACACACTGTCATTTTTTCCCCCTGGAGTTAACATCAGTGCTGACTCCCCACTCTCCCCGAAAAGTCCTTCGGATAGACGATAAACTGAGGTCCCGTGTGCGAATGCATGTAAAACATCTTGCGAACACGTTAAATCCTGTTCCGTTTTTTGTATGAGTAGGTTATTGTGTGCCGAGGGGGGAACAGATGACAAGATTTGCAGTACTTGCATACAAACGTGGATTGGATGTAAAAAAAAATTATTTAAAAGCACATGAGTGCTTATTCCATTATCCTCGATATAAGAATAAATAAACAAATAAAATGTCTCTCCTCTTCCTCTGTCTGTCTGTCTGTCTGTCTGTTCTGTCTCTGTCTCTGTCTCTGTCTCTCTCTGTCTTCTGTCTCTGTCTTCTGTCTCTCTGTCTCTCTGTCTCTCTCTCTCTCTGTCTGTCTGTCTGTCTCTCTCTCTCTCTCTCTCTCTCTCTTCTCTCTCTCTCTCTCTCTCTCTCTCTCTCTCTCTCTCTCTCTCTCTCTCTCTCTCTCTCTCTCTCTCTCTCTCTCTCTCTCTCTCTCTCTCTCTCTCTCTCTTTAATGGTGGTTGTGTTGCCATGGCCTATTTTCCAGCAGAGCTTTTACAGGTGCATTCATGTTGTCCACCTGTCTGTTTCGTTTCCTGCCTCCCTAGACTGTATATATACCGTTACCCTGTGCCAGACGACAGTCTGTGAAAGTCTGTTGGATGGTGTGGCATCAGACAAGCACACAGACAAGCCGCAATGCACTCTTCTTTCTGCGCTTCCCTTTCTGTGTGCGTGCGCGCGCACAATGCGCGCGCCACACACACAGGGCACACACGCACACAGGCATCACCACACACACACAAATTGTTGTGTTTCAGCCTTCTTTCTTGATCACTAAGGGGATGCTCACAGCTGTCTGTTCTTGATTTGTGATATGATAATTATCATCCTGTAAAAGGTAAAGGTGTCCCCTAACCTATGTGGTCGTAGGGGAGTGTGAGGCATCAGAGACCTCAGCTTCTCTCGGGGCCAGCCAAATTTGAGGCTGCTCTCCCCGGAGAGGGAGAGCACGTCGCCAAAAGAGCTGCGTCACCCACTACTTTTTTTTTTCTCCGTCTGCATGATTGTGTATTGGATGGCATTTTTCTACATAATTTTGCTAGAAACAAGTGCCCGTGGGTTCTATTACGTGCGTTGATCCATCGGGACCCCAGGTTATCGTCTCATTCACATGATTGCAACTAGACCACCACATAATGAATAGAGGGAATACTTCGAGCAATCGAACCCGCACTTTTCACTTTATAGGCAAGTATGTTGCTTATAGTGCGTTGCGTGCTAGTGTGTGTCGGTGTAGTGTGGTGTTGTGTGTGTGTGTGTGTGTGTGTGTGTGTGTGTGTGTGTGTGTGTGTGTGTGTTGTGTGTGTGTTTCGTGTGTGTGTGTGTGTGTTTGTGTGTTGTGTGTGTGTGTGTGTGTGTGTGTGTGTGTGTGTGTGTGTGTGTGTGTGTGTGTGTGTGTGTGGTGTGTGTGTGTGTGTGTGTGTGTGTGTGTGTTGTGTGTGTTGTTTGTGTGTGTGTGTGCCTGTGTATGTGTGTCTTGTGTCTATATGTGTGTGCGTGCGCGCACGTGTGTGTGTGTGTGTGTGTGTGTGTGTGTTTGTTCGTGCGTGCTTGCGTGCTTGACTGTGTCTGTGTGTCTGTATGTCCGTCTGTGTGACTGTCTGTGTGTGTGCGTGTGTGTTGGGGGCGGGAGGGTGCCTCTGTGTATGCGTGTGTGCGCTCGAGAGTTTGTTGTGGTGTATGCGTGTGTGCGTGTGTGCGCTGTGTGTGTGTGTGTGTGTGTGTGTGTGTGGTGGCGCGCGCGCATGTGTGCGCCCCACACACACACAGAAAGGGAAGCGCAGAAAGAGGAGGACAGGACAGTAGTCCATTGTCATGTCATGTCAGCCCATTCATTAGCGCCGTTCTCTCCTGTCATGTGAAGAAGACACCTCGCTGATGGATGAGGGGAGGGGGGGGGGGGGGGTTAGAGGGAAGGTGAGAGAGGTATAGTGTGCGTGGGTGAACGTATGTATACGTTGCTGTGTAAGTCTGAGAGAGCAGCATCGTGTTACGAAATAGCCACATTCGGCGTTGAGATGTCATAATGATATAATTCTACCAACAACCACCAATTTTTTTTTCTGTAATTCTCTTTTTTTTAATGAACATGTAAAATCTACTTGCATATATATTCGCAGATTGTTTTGTTTTTAAAAAAAAAACCACTCTTAATATAGTGTGCAAAAGGCTTACACATTTCTAATGCACATGTATAAATTATTGCTGACAGACAAACCGGAAATGTTTTCCTCTCTTCTCCAGTAATAATTATACAGGTGACTCACTGGGGGATGAAATGTTGCCTGCTTGCCTGAATTTGTTAAAACCACAGACTTCACGCTTTTATAAGGGGGTGGGGGGAGGGGGGAGCCTCATCTTCTGTGAGGTTGTTGCCTGCTATTCTTATGCCACTCGTCTCGGTCTCTTCGCCCTAGCTATACACAGATTTTTTTATGTCCCACCCTTGGGGTCAGAAATCCACAGAGCGCCCATCAATGTCAGGCCACCTTGGAGACACCAGCCAGAGAGGCCCTGCACGGTTGCTGGGTCACTCTGATGGTGTTCTGTTGTTTCTGTTCTGAACTAAAATACGCAGGACACCACCTACTAAGCCCCCTTACTGACCACAATAATAGCTTCATCGCGGAGCCAGACTGCTGAAGGAGACGCCTACATGAGGTGATGACCACCACAACGTCCTTCCAACGACCTTCATCCTCCAACTAACCAACCCTGAAGTTCCCTAGACAAACTCCCCAAGAGCACAGAATTGTATGGGAAAACTAAAACAGATGTCATCGTGAGTCGAGAGCAGCCCTGAACCTTGAATCAGAGATGATTTTCTTTTATTTGGATGATGATCAATGATCGTAAGGAAGATGTAGTGATGCTGCTATATAAAATAGTTTTGCTTCCTATCGTTCCAGCGTCAACCAGGCCCATGATATATAGACAACTGCAGTCTAGGTCAAGTAGCCTACACTCTCAAAATTGCGTTCGCACACTGGGTGGAGCTCGACTGTGTGGTTCCAGTCCTCCCACTGAGCCCGTAGTAAAGTCACTCTGGGTAGGAGCCGGCTGGTGTCCAAAACACCCCTATGACTCTTACGGGATTGGAACCTGCGACATTCCTGCCCGAAACCCACAGCTCTATATAAAAAAATAAATCAAATCAAATCTAACCACTGTGCCTGACAGCTGGTAAAACCAAAATTTTGTCGTTTAATACATTATATTGTTGAAGATAAGTACTCATATGAATAAAAACCGCAAAGTTTTTTTGTGTCTCTGTCTGTGAATATTTTACCATCGCAGTAGTATTTGAACCTGCATACATTTTTTTTTGGTCAAGAAAATACAAAGAGCAGAGCATTACAGGCGACGAAACCTCATGAATAATGGCGTAAGAAGACCTAATCCCCTGATCTCAAACGACATTGATAGAGGAGAGTGTCGGCTGAAACAAGAGGGGCCGTGTATACACACGCTGTTATGCAGTGTGCAGTTTTCTTCGGAAACAATGGGGTATCGTGCATGTGCTGCTGTCCTTAAACCTGTAAGACAACTTTTAAATTTACATTTTTCTTCGCCTACACCGAGACAAGGGCATGATAAAAGGGTGGGTGGGTGTATGTGTGTGTGGGTGTGTGTGTGCTTCTAAAGTCTGAGACGGTTTTTTTTTTTGTTTCTGTGCCTGCATGCTTATTCATGATAATCTTAATCATCATCATCACCATAATCATCATCATCATCATCATCATCATCATCATCATCATCATGAAAAATAATCATCATCATCATAACCATAATCATAATCATAATAACAATGGATTTGTATAGAACTGAATCTTGTAGAGCACACAAACCAAAGCGCTTGTTCATACAAGTGCATGTCTGAACTTTGGGTGCCTGCAGAATACCAGTCACTGTTCCTTTTATAATTATGGACAATCTTTAAGGTTAGGAGGGGCTGCTTGGTTTCTGGCTCCATGTTTCCTTGGTGGGCCTATATTTTATAATACGACAGTCGCTTCATTTCTGCGCTGGCATGTTAGTTTGGCGCAGAAATGATGGGCCTATTTGCAAGGTTAGCAGCCCGCCCTTGCTTTCAGTTACTGCACATGGTTCAGGGGCGACACAGTACGTGGTCAGAAAGACAGACAGACAGACAGACAGACAGACAGAGCAACAGCGACAGGCATGCAGGCAGGCAAACATACATACATACAGGCAGACATAGACGTGACAGACAGACAGGCATGCAGGCAGGCAGACATGCAGACAGGCAGGCAGACAAGACAGACAGGCAGGCTAGACAGACAAACAACACAGAGAGCGAACCACCTGTACAAAGACAGAGCTTAACCACATTCTGTATCCCAGCCATCACCACACACACACACACACACACACACACACACACACACACACACACACACACTGACGTCACCTTCCATGTCCGCCATGATTAAAGACACTGCAACGTCACCTTGTGTGAGTGTGTGTGTGTGTGAGTGTGTGTGTGTGTGTGTTATGTCAGAAAAACATGAGGTCACAGTCACATGACGTGCGTACATACATGAGTCGTCTCGTGACCAAGCCACAAAGATAGCAAGCTCGTGACAGTTCTATTCTTAGTGGCTTCACGACAAAGGGGAGACAGACAGAAAGGATCCTTAGAGTTCTGCTCTCCCCTTGTTGTGCTAAAAGCCAGGGTGATATTTGGGAGGCTTTCACAAAAGTTATCTACCCTTTAGGTGAAAGTTGATAGTTTTGCCAGGACTGTGGGGGTAAAGAAAGGGTTTTGGTTTTGTGCATGGAGTATTGTGTGGGTCTCTGAACCATCAACCTATAGGAGTTTTCCATATTTTTGTTCCATGGATG
>CM060329.1:10064114-10089114 GCA_030674155.1 Stramonita haemastoma
TATATGAAAAGTTTCATACAGAAACTGATTTGATAAGCATGTCTTGAACAATTCATCAATATGAAATTCTGTCTCCCCATGAAAACAAAAAGGAAACCAAACTTCTGCTCCGTAAGTTAAAACAGGAGTTATTAATGAGTCAAATAAACGCATTATTATAGTAGTCTTTAAATTTTGTCCATGAACTGCTCTTTTAAAGGCGTACAATGCTTTATTACTTTGTTTTACTAAATGTTCTTGTGTTGCTTGAAACTTACCATTCTGATGAAAGATGATACCTAGATATTTGTAAGTTTCTACTGTTTCAATTACATGCTCTCCACACTTAAAATGTATGGGAATTTTAGGTGGTGATCTCGTAAAGACTATTACCTTTGTTTTGGTTTTGTTTATCTTTAAGCCCCAGTTTGAACTGTATTCTTGAAGTTTATTCAATTTAGTTTGAAGACCTACTTTGGTTGTTGATAGTAATGCTAGGTCATCAGCATATAGTAAACAAGGAATTCTGTCTCTCAAAGTTATATATGGTGAATCTTTCTCGTCAATATACTGAACTATATCATTGACATATATATTAAATAATGTAGGGCTTAATGTATTTCCCTGATGCACCCCTCTTTTCACTCTGATTTCACCAGTGTGTTTTCCTTGCCTGTTTGTAACTACTGTTGCATTCCAATACATGTTTTTAATAACATTATAGGTTTTACCTGTTATCCCTATTTCGTTTAGCTTTATTAGAAGACCCTCATGCCACACATTATCGAAGGCTTTCTGAAAATCTACAAAGCAGCAATAAAGTCTTTTACTTTTTACTTTTAGCACTTTATCTATTAAATTGTTAAGTAGAAAGATATGGTCCGTTGTTCTGCATGTTTTCCTGAATCCAGCTTGTTCTCTGACAATACTATTGTTATTTTCTAAATATTCAGATATTCTTTGATTTAGTATTTGACAAAAAAGTTTTCCAATAGTGTTTGTTAACGTAATTCCTCTGTAGTTTTCCGGATTATATGTGCATCCACTTTTATAGATCGGGACATTCACTCCCACTTTCCAGTCAGAGGGATATATACCTGTTTCTAACACTAAATTGAAAATATCCCGCATTGTCTCTATAAGACTAGGTGAAACTGATTTAATCATTTCATTTGTTATTCCATCTTTTCCTGGTGATTTTTTATTTTTCAGTCTTTTGATTGTTTTTGTAATTTCCTCCCTTGTAATTTCTTTATCTAGGAGTGGATTATCAGTTATTTTCAATTCATCGAACATTATTTGTATTTGCTTTTTGCGGTCTGGATCTATTTGCGGTTCTTTTCCAACAAGTGTTTTTAAGTGTTCAGTCCACTTACTGCTACTAATGTGATTTTGATTTTTCAATCCATCATCTTCACTTTCTTTTAATTTTTGTAAAGTTTTCCACAATATACTCGGATCTTCTTCAATGGCATCATGTAACTGCGATACTAACTTATTTTTGTAGAATTTCTTTTTATTTTTTATCAAAGTATTATACTGTTTTCTTTTTGAAAAGTATTTTTGTCGAAGTTCAATTTTATATGGGGTTCTGTTCATTGCATTTAGTAAAGATTTTACTTCTTTTCTCGTACTTGCACATTCTAAGTCAAACCATCTTTTATTGCGTTTATGTGTGTGTGTGTGTGTGTGTGTGTGTGTGTGTGTGTGTGTGTGTGTGTGTGTGTGTGTGTGTGTGTGTGTGAGTGTGTGTGTGTTATTTCTATGATTTAACGTCTCATCTCTCAGAGTGATATTATGGACGGATGAGCAGATAGAAGAACAGTGTGGATAAATAAACACTGGACAGACGGACAGAGAGGAATGGAGTAAAGGACAGACTCATAGACAGAAGGTGGACAGAGGATGCAAAGGAGACTGGGGGAGATGGAAGCCTAGAAACTAGGGGATACGAATACGAATACGAATACGAAATTTTATTCACGAAAGGCCTTCGCCCCATATGAAGGGGTGTGTGTGTGTGTGTGTGTGTGTGTGTGTGTGTGTGTGTGTGTGTGTGTGTGTGTGTGTGTGTGTGTGTGTCTATATATATATATATATATATATATATATATATAATATATATATATATATATATATATATATATATATATATATATATATGTATATATATGAAGACATGCACATTTTGAACATTCTTAATTCTTAGAAAAAAATAATAATGAAATTACGATACCGCTATCTCTCTTATCTGAAATGCTTTATACAGGTATATGGACAAATTTTTCACAGTTTCAGGGGGGAGATAGAGAGAGAGGGGGGGGGGAGAGAATGAAAGAGACAGACAGACAGACAGAGACAGAGAGGTAGACGGACAGATTGATAGAGAGAGAGAGAGGAGGGAGGAGTGACAGGCAGAACAAGAGAGAGAGAGATGGGGGGAGGAGAGAGAGACAGAGACAGAAAGACAGACAGACACAGAAGGACAGACAGACAGACACACAGACACAGATACAGACAAGAGAGAACACAAACACACAGAAAAAGTTTTAATCAAAGAACACATCTCTCATCTAAGCTAATGAAAATAACCACTACTTCATTCACATTTTCTTCTTCTTCTTCTTCCCACCCCCACAACCCCAACACCACCACCCTACCACCACACCACCAACAACACAGAGTACAAGTGCTCCTACCACGGTACACGCGTACTGAGCTGCGACCGCGTGAGGAGCGTGAGCACCGCTATGGCCAGCCTGGCTGACCCAGGCTTGGTAGGAGGCCCGAGGGGAGCTCTGGCAGCTTTGGGCTCTGCAGGACTGTGGGGGGAAGCCATGGAGGAGGCTATGGAAAGCATGATGGAATCGGGCACCCTCCCCTCCTCCTCTCTCTTCAGCCCCCGGGCCAGTGGGCGGGGACGGGGACGGGAGTGCGGTGGGGGTGGGGGTGGTGGGTGCGCCTTGCTGAAGTGTGTGATCGAGGTGGTGAAGGAGGGGGGAAGAGGGGGGAACAGGTTCGTGGAGGTGCGCCCCACGCCTGACAACCCGCCCACCGAGATGCAGCGCTACCACCATGTGAGTAGTGGGGGGGGGGGGGGGGGGTGGGGGGTTGACGACGTCAGTGGTTTTTTGTGTGGTGGTGGTGGTGGTGACGTTAGTGTGAGTAATGGTGACGTCCGTGCTTTGTGTGGTGTTTTACCGTCAGTGTGAGTGGTTTGTTAGTTGCTTGTGTGTTTTACCGTCAATGTTTTACCGTCAGTGTGGGTGGTGACGTCAGTGTTTTAGTGGTGTTTTACCGTTAGTGTGAGTAGTGACGTCAGTGTTTTGTGTTACCGTCAGTGTGAATAGTGTGATGTCAATGTGTGTACTATCGTCAGTGTTTATGTTACGTCAGTGTTAGCGTTGCTGTCAGTGTTAGTGTTCATGTTATTGTTACAGTCAGTGTTAGGTGTTCATGTTATTGTTACGTCAGTGTTAGTGTTCATGTTATTGTTACGTCAGTGTTAGTGTTCATGTTATTGTTACGTCAGTGTTAGTGTTCATGTTATTGTTACGTCAGTGTTATTTGTTCATGTTATTGTTACGTCAGTGTTAGTGTTCATGTTATTGTTTACGTCGGTGTTAGTGTTCATGTTATTGTTAGTCAGTTAGTGTTCATGTTATTGTAGTCAGTGTTATGTCATGTTATTGTACGTCAGTGTTAGTGTTCATGTTATTGTTACGTCAGTGTTAGTGTTCATGTTATTGTTACGTCAGTGTTAGTGTTCATGTTATTGTTACGTCAGTGTTAGTGTTCATGTTATTGTTACGTCAGTGTTAGTGTTCATGTTATTGTTACGTCAGTGTTAGTGTTCATGTTATTGTTACGTCAGTGTTAGTGTTCATGTTATTGTTACGTCAGTGTTAGTGTTACTGTAAATGGTAGTGTTATCGCCAGTTAATGTCAGTATAAGTGTTATTGTCAGTGTTAGTGTCAATAGTAGTAGTAGTAGTAGTGGTGGTGGTGATGGAGGTGGCACTAGTAGTAGTAGTAGTAGTAGTAGTAGTAGTAGTAGTAGTAGTAGTAGTAGTAGTTAGTAGTAGTAGTAGTAGTGGCAGCAACAGCAGCAGCAGCAGCAGTAGTAAGTAGTAGTAGTAGTAGTAGTAGTAGTAGTAGTAGTAGTAGTAGTAGTAGTAGTAGTAGTACAAGTGGTAGTAGTAGTAGTAGTAGTAGTAGTAGTAGTAGTAGTAGTATAGTAGTAGTATAGTAGTAGTAGTAGTAGTAGTAGTAGCAGCAACAACAACAACAACTACAGCAGTATCAGTGACAGCAAAAAGTCACCAGTGCGAAGTGCAGTCCATCCATGGAGCTGATCACACAATCCATCAGAATCAGAATCAGAAATTATTTATTGCCATAAAAGTCACATGGACTTATTGACACAACAAAATAAACTCAACATAATTCATCCATACAACATACTATTCGCTGGTCAGCATGACTGAGGTGATGTGTACATTGTGTTGCCAGGTCTCAGGAGGAACTCCTTCCACCCTCCCCACCTTCCCACCACCATGAGAACTGACGACCTCCTCCCAGAAAAACCCGCCAGGGATACCCCGGACCCTTACTCTGCCCCCTCCCCCAGAAAAACACCACCACCACCACCACCACAACAACCACCACCCCCTTACCTACCACCACCACCACCACCACCACAACCACCACTACCACTACTACCACAACCACTACCACCCAAACCCCAGTGTCGACAACATATCCTACAGTTGTCAGATCTCCGACAGCAAGACCAGCTGTGACCGTCAGCAAGATCTGGAGCAGGCGCCCAGAGGACCTGACGAGCACTACAGGAGGTCCAGTGACGACTGTGGGGTCTTCTCCTATGGTGGGTCTGCTGAAGGAATCCACGACGTCGTCTTCAGAAGAGTCGTCAGCACAGGGAGAGATTACCCGGTCCCTGGCAGGTCCTGGAACCACGTCCAGCTCTTCTAAAGATTATCATGCTGTTGAAGAGGGTTAGTGAAGTGACTTTGACGAGGAGGGGGGTTGGGGGGGGGTGGGGGAGGGGTTGTGTGGAGGGGGGTGTGGGGTGGTGGTAGGTGGGGTGTGTGGTGTGTGTGGGTGTGTGTGGGTGTGTGTGGGTGTGTGTGGGGTGTCGGTGTTGGGGAGGGGTGTGGGGGCGGGGGTGGGGGGGGTGTGCCTGTCTGTTAGTCTGCCTGTCTGTTTGCCTATCTGTCTGTCTGTCTGTCTGTCTGTCTGTCTGTCTGTCTCTCTGTCTCTCTGTCTCTCTGTCTCTCTGTCTTTCTGTCTCTCTCTCTCCCCTCTCTCTCTCTCTCTCTCTCTCTCTCTCTCTCTCCTCTCTCTCTCTCTCTCTCCTCTCTCTCTCTCTCTCTCTCTCTCTCTCTCTCTCTCTCTCTGCCCACTTTCTTCGTGGCCTTAAACAATTCAAGTGAGTTAAGCCAAAACACATAATCTTGTCCCCTTATGTTTGACTGAAACTAAATCGAGAAAATATCTGCTGAAAAAAACCCACCCAGCAATAACTGCAGACCAGTAGCCTAAACAGTCTCGAGTAAACCAAAGATGGAGACCAAGGAATAATAGTTAAGTTACGATGATAAAAGTCCAATAAAAATTGATACTAAGAAATTAAAGCGAAGTAACGCTGGTAATAAGCAAAATAAAGATTGATACTAAGAAGTTAAAGTTCAGTAACGCGCTGAAAAAAGTACGCTAAAGATTGATACTAAGAAGTTAAAGGGAAGAAGCCCTGACGTAAACATAATAAAGACTGATATTAAGAACTTAGAGTTAAGTAACGCTGGTATAGCAGAATAAAGATTGATGCCAAGAAATTAAAGTTAGGTAACGCTAGTAATAAGCAAAATAATGATTGATACTAAGAAATTAAAGTTACGTAACGCTGGTATAAGCAGAATAAAGATTGATAATTAAAAAAAATAATAAAGTGAGGTAACGCTGGTATAAGCACAATAAAGATTGATAATATAAAAAAAATTAAAGTGAGGTAACGCTGGTATAAGCACAATAAAGATTGACACTAAGAAGTGAAAGTTAAGTAACGCTGACGCAAGCACAATAAAGTTTGATGCTAAGAAGTAAAAGTAAAGTAACGCTGGAATAAGCAGAATAAAGACCTGATGCTAAGAAATCAAAGGGAGTAACGCTGACGCAAGCACAATAAAGTTTGGTGCTAAGA
Organism: Stramonita haemastoma; assembly: GCA_030674155.1. Classification (NCBI taxonomy): domain Eukaryota; kingdom Metazoa; phylum Mollusca; class Gastropoda; order Neogastropoda; family Muricidae; genus Stramonita; species Stramonita haemastoma. The sequence goes on from CM060329.1 coordinate 10,070,317, forward strand.
AGTAAAAGTAAAGTAACGCTGGTATAAGCAGAATAAAGATTGATGCTAAAATTAAAATTAAAGTGAGGTAACGCTGGAATAAGCAGAATAAAGACCTGATACTAAGAAATCAAAGGGAGTAACGCTGACGCAAGCACAAAAAAGTTTGCTGTTAAGAAATTAGAGTCAAGTAACGCTGGTATAAACAGAATAAAGACTGATACTAAGTTAAAGTTAAGTAACACTGACACAAGCACAAAAAGGTTTGATAGTAAGAAGTCAAAGTTAAGTAACACTGGTAATAAGCAGAATGAAGACTTTATAATAAGAAATCAAAGTGCAGTAACGCTGGTATAAAAAGAATAAAGATTTATATTAAGAAGTGAAAATCAAGTAATGGTGGTACAAGATGTCCTTCATAAGAGTGGACAAGCTAACAGAACGGACAGTGTTTGATGTCAGCAAACTCCCCAAAGTCTGCACTGATTTGTTGTTATGTTCTGAAATATGACGTTGAGGTTGCCTGTATCCAGGACAAGCAACATTAACCTTTCAGCGTAATAACCTGCACTCTCCATTAAAGGAGTACAAACCCTTTGAAGTCGGAGTATAGTTTCCTATGATATAACGAGGTACTTTGAAAACGGCCATACGCGCAAACTTCTCATCCAGTGTACATTACTGTCTCACGGTGATTCCTAGGTGGGATGAGTGAGACAAGAATTGCATATTCTGGGTGACAGACCGCCTCAGCGTGTTAAGCTAGGGAGCGTCCAACCAACAACAGGAAGAAACAATGGACGTTTCCTTTTCCTCCACCACTTTTTCCTCAATAATTCCTTTTCTAGATAATTATACAAGCAGACAAGATTATCTCTAGATAATTGTGTGAGTTACTGCGACCCCTCCACCCACTCTCTCACCATGTCATGCTCTCTCTCTCTTCCTTTTCCCTGCTCATCATGACAGTTACGTATGTATGTATGTATGTATGTATGTATGTATGTATGTATGTATGTATGTATGTATGTATGTATGTATGTATGTATGTATGTATGTATGTATGTATGTATGTATGTATGTATGCATGCATGCATGCATGCATGCATGTATGTATGCATGCATGCATGTATGCATGTATGCATGTATGCATGTATGCATGTATGCATGTATATATGTTTGTGTGTGTGTGAATGTGTGTTTGTGTGAATGTGTGTGTGTGTGCGTGTCTATGTATGTATATATGCATACATGTATGTATATTTTAGTTCATAACTACCCCCTATCTCTCTCACTGCTGACAGGAGACGATGCAGACCCGGCAGGGAGCGGGGTGGAGATACCCGGGGTGGTGGCCATCGGGGTGTCCACAGCAGCAGGGACACTGGCAACTTGCCTCATCTGCCTCTTCCTTGCCAGGCGGCGAAAACAAAAGCGAAAGTAAGCACATGCTTTGTAAGGACACACAGTCCTCTTGTAGCAGGATGCTGGAGATAGGAGAGGCACAGACAGTCATGACCTGGCTGTACGTCACGGATTTTTCCCTGGAGTTAGCATCAGTGCTGACTCCACTCTCCCCAAAAGTCCTTCGGATGAGACTATAAACCGAGGCCCCGTGTGCAAACGCACACAGAACATCTTGTGCACACGTTAAATCCTGTTCCGCTTTTCGTAAGAGAAGGCCATGGTGTGTCAGTGGGAACAGATGACAAGATTTACAAAACAGCATACACACGAAGACTGGATGTAAAAAAAGCACGTGAATGCTTATTCCATTATCCTCGATATAAAAGAACAAATAAAAAATAGATAAATAAAACTGTCCAGGCAGAAAAGTAGACCGCAACACGGGACGGGATAGCTCAGTGGTCAGAGCACTCACTGGCTTTTCCCCAGCCAATGTTAAGCAGCGTCGAGCGTGGTTACCAATTGGATGGGTGACCATTTGTATGCCTTGGCTTCAGTACAGTTCGCCCATCTCACCCAGCTGTAAATGGGTACCTGCCCTCTTTAGGGTCAGGGAAGGTAAAGCAGCAAGGGAGAGGAGATGGGTCCCGTCCTCAATATGCTGGCCCCTAGAGAAACTGAGGTCTCTGAGGTCTCTGACGCCTCGCTCCCCTACGACCACACAGGTTATGGAACATGTTTTCAGGACTCTAACTGTTTTAAAGCTGAGAAGCATAAAAGGATAACTGATCTGATAGTGGCTTCTTGCATGCCAAAGTAGAGTAACATAGAAAGTAAAGAGAGCAGGGCCCAGAACTGGTCCCTGTGAAACTCCATAATATTCCAGTTTGACAGGTTTGCATTGAATGCTGTTTACCATAACAGTCTGGAATCGATCTGCAAGATATGATGTAAACCAGGTTAGAACGGTGCCGGGTTCATACCCAACTTTTTTGTGTGAAGACGGGAGAGGAGACTTGAGTGGTCTGTAGTGTCAAAGGCTGCTGACAAGTCGAGAAGAGTGAGAAAGGAGACAATTCCTGAACCAGACGCGAGGAGAAGAGTACTTAATGCGAGGACTGGAGTGGATTTGGTGCTGTGCTGCTTGGCACCATTGACAGACTGCAAAAGTATGGGAGGGGGGGGGGGGAGAAGAAGACTATTGGAATGAAGGTTAAGCTGTTTCAGACCTACTTTTTCTTTAAGTACTTTTAGAGATAAAAGGAAAGTTGGAAACTGGTCTATAATTCTGTAGGTCATGCTTTTTGAGTAGAAGTCTGTCTGACTATTGCAGTTTTGAAAGCTAATGGAACATTTCCCTAAAAGGAGAGATACGTTCACTATTTTAGTGAAAGTGGGTACTTAAAAAAAAAATAAAAGGAGAAAGGAGAAGCAGGTAAGGAGGTGGTCAAGTTCGCAGGGTTTTGTTGTTATTTCTTTCAGAATTTTTCCGGAATTCTGTCTCACTTGTAAGGTGGGAGGAAAGGAGAGGAGTGCCCGTACATTTGGGGATAAGGAGGAGCAGACTAGAAAGCAGTCCTGATCTAGTCTGAAGCGAATATTTGGGGACTTCTGTCTGGGGGAAAAAACACCTCCTTCCTCCTCCCTACTCCCTACTCTAACCCCCTCCCCTCCTCCCCCTACCCTCCTCCTCCCCCTACCCTCCTCCTCCCCCTAAACCTCCTCCCCCCTCCCTACTCTACCACCATACTCCTCCCCCCTCCCCACTCTACCCCCACCCTACTCCTCCCCCTAAACCTCCTCACCCCTCCCCTACTCTACCCCCATCCCCCTCCTCCCCCTAAACCTCCTCCCCCCTCCCCACTCTACCCCCACCCTACTCCTCCCCCTAAACCTCCTCCCCCCTCTCCACTCTACCCCCACCCTACTCCTCCCCCTAAACCTCCTCCCCCCCTCCCCTACTCTACCCCCATCCGACTCCTCCCCCTAAACCTCCTCCCCCCCCTCCCCTACTCTACCCCCATCCGACTCCTCCCCCTAAACCTCCTCCCCCCCTCCCCTACTCTACCCCCATCCGACTCCTCCCCCTAAACCTCCTCCCCCTAAACCTCCCCCCCCCCTCCCCTACTCTACCCCCACCCGACTCCTCCCCCTAAACCTCCTCCCCCTAAACCTCCTCCCTCCCTCCCCTACTCTACCACCATACTCCTCCCCCCTCCCTACTCTACCACCATACTCCTCCCCCCTCCCCACTCTACCCCCACCCTACTCCTCCCCCTAAACCTCCTCCCCCCTCCCCACTCTATTTTTTTTGGGGGGGGGGGATTTTTTTTTTTTTTTTTTTAAAGGGCACAATTTTGAGAACTACTAAGAAGACAATAAAGCTCCCACTGAAATTCGAACCCATGACACCAGGGACATACAGACCACAAGTCCATCGTCTTATCCAACAGGCTACAGTGCCTGTCTGTTAGCTAACTGAAACTGGAAAATATATATTTGAATTAAGACTGAGAAGTAGGTAGGACATAGATAATTCACATTACGCTGTATTGAATTCTATTCTACCATAATGATCCAAAACTTTAGTTTTCTTATGTTTATTTATTCTTTTTATTTCCTTTTATATTTGTTTGTGTTTCCGGCAATATCCATACTTTCGTAGATTTCCGTAAATAAACGGGAAGACCCAAGATCTGTTAACTCTGCATTAAACTTTTCTTTATGTGAGTAATCGTCGGTTGTTCAGTTGATGGTGAAAAATGTAAATATTGTCTTATTTCCTTCATTTCTGTTCCTGATTTATGTATATATTTTGATCATTGGCATTGTGGAACAGTCTGTGTGTGTGTGTGTGTGTGTGCGTGCATGCGTGCGTGCGTGCGTGCGTGCGTGTGTGTGTGTGTGTGTGTGTGTGTTTGTCTGTGAGAGAGAGAGAGAGAGAGAGAGAGAGAGAGAGAGAGAGAGAGAGAGAGAGAGAGAGAGAGAGAGAGAGAGAGAGAGAGAGAGAGGCAAGGCAAGGCAAGGCAAGGCAAGGCAAGGCAAAGTATTTTATTCGAGGATAATAGATAAGCACTCGTGTGCTTTTTTACATCCAGTCCCCGCCCTTTTCAGGGATACATCAAGATGAAAAGATACTAAACAATAAAATTTTACGCAGTACCAAGCAACACAAGAATAAGGACACTATATATGATCAGGTAATAAAAATGCACTCGATCAGAAGACAAAATCAGAAGTCACAATAAAAAGATTTTGATTATGGAAGAATAGAAAAAGTGTTAATAGGTAAAGAGCAAACAAAGAACAAGATGAAATAAACAACTGGAAACATCAATCCACCACCATCTGTTAAAAGTTATACATGTGATATAAATCATACATTTGGATAAACGGGGGGAAACTTTTTTTTAACTAATATTGGAGGGGGGGGAGAGATACTGCCAATAAAAATAAAAAATAAAATCAACAATTATAATGATCCAAATACCAAAAGTAAGGAACCATACCAAGCATCAAACAACAGGCAAGAATTAACACAGAGATACAATATTAAGGTAATGTTATAAAAGTCACTGATTCAGAAACGAAAATGAGAAGTAAGAATCAATGATTTGAGTTGAATAAAAAAAAAAAGCAAGAAAAACAAAGAACAAACAAAAACAAAACAAAACAAAGAAAGGGCGCAATAATTAAAGAGTAAACATGAGAATATGATGAGGTTAAATGACTACAAACATCAATCCACCACCATCTATCATCAAAATAAGTCCCATAAAACATAAGATTTTGATAAAAGGGGGGAAAGAACAACAACAACAGGTAAGGAATATGACAGAGATACAATATTAAGGTAATGTTATATAAAAGGCACTCATTCAGAAACAAAATATGAAGTAAGAATCAATGATGATTTTGATTTGAATAATAAAACAAAAACAAAACAAAACAAAAAAAATAAACAAAACAAAAACAAAACAAAACAAAAAAAAACCAAAAAAAACAAAAACAAAAAAAGGCGCAATAATTAAAGAGCAAACATGAAAATATGATGAGGTTAAATGACTGAAAACATCAAACCACCACCATCTAGCATCAAAATAGTCCCATAAAACATGTATTGATAAAAGGGGGAAAGAACAACAACAACAAAAAAACCCAACTCACACACACACACACACACACACACACACACACACACACACACACACACACACACACACACACACACACACACACACACACACACACACACACACACACACACACACACACAAAAGGGCGCAATAATTAAAGAGCAAACATGAGAATATAATGGGGCTAAATGACTGAACATCAATCCACCACCATCTAGCATCAAAGTAGTCTCATAAAACATAAGTTTTGATTAAAGGGGAGAAGACAACAACAACAAAAAACCCAACTCACACACACACACACACACACACACACACACACACACACACACACACACACACACACACACACACACACACACACACACACACGCAAACACGCAAACACGCAAACACGCAAACACACACACACACACACACACACACACACACACACACACACACACACACACCCGCAAACACGCAAACACGCAAACACACACACACACACACACACACACACACACACACACACACACACACACACACACACACACACACACACACACACACACAACACACACACACACACAGGGAGGGAGAAAGAGAAGGGGAAGAAGGAGAAGTGGATATAATTGGTTTATTATTTTTGGTGCATCAAGTGGATTAGAAGGTGATTTTTGAAGGTTGTCAATGATTGGTGCTCTTTAATTGAATCGGGAAGGGAGTTCCACAGCACAGGGCCTGAGTATAGTAAACTAGATTTAAATAAGTCTATTCTTGGGATTGGGACGCTTGGCTTTTCAGTATTTCTGGAATGATTCATTGCAAACTTATCTCTTAAGGATGTGGGGACAGCTCCTGCCATTATCTTAAACATAAAAATGTCTTTGTTATATTTTAGTCTTTGTTGTAGGGGGAGAATATTTAACTGAGTATAATCCACTTCAAGTAAGGTTGTTTTCTTCAGGAGGATAAGTTTGAGAGCACGTTTATACAGACTTAGTAACGGTTTCATAGTGTTTGCACTGGCAGAATCCCAGAGGGTTGAGGCATAGTCTATTGATGATTGTATGTAAGCTTGGAAGAATAATTTCCTTGAATTGTGGTCAAGGAAATGTTTAATTTTAGTCAATTGATATACTCTTTGGGACAAATATTTGCATAGATGAGAAATGTGGTAGAACCAGCTGAGATTTTCATCGATTGTTACTCCTAGAACTTTGTGATGAGAGGTTTGTTCAATTGCTTCCTTTCTTATATGGATTGGAAACTGTTTATTAGGTAAATTTTTTCGCTTTTGTCTGGTGGTGATAAGCATGCATTCTGTTTTTTGGGGGTGAATAGACATATGGTTCAGTTCTGTCCATTTGACAAGATCATTGCAGCTTTGTTGTAATATAGTTGCAAGAGAGTCAATGTCGTTATGGCTTGTATGTATGGTTGTATCATCAGCAAATAGTTCACATTTAGATTTGATAAGTAGAGGAAGGTCATTTATGTATAAGGAAAAGAGAATAGGTCCTAGTATAGATCCCTGTGGTAATCCATAATGAATGGGTTTTAGATTGGATGTGGATGTAGTTGTTGAGACACACTGTTGTCTGTTTTTAAGATAAGAAGCGAGTAGTTCTAGACTATTTGATGATAGATTGTACAGGTCTAGCTTTCTGATGAGAAGTGTGTGGTCAATTGTATCAAATGCTTTTTTGAAATCTACAAATAATACTCCACAAAATTTGTTTTCATTAATGTTTGATAGCCAATTGTCTATGAGACTAGTCAGTGCAGTATGACATGAGTGATTTTGTCTGAATCCTGATTGATTAGGGTGAAGTAAGTCGTTACTGTCTATATGACGGACTAAGTGTTTATTTATATGTTTTTTCCAGGGGTTTTGAAAGGAGGGATATAATAGAGATTGGCCTATAATTTGAGGGATCTGAAGTGTCACCAGATTTGTGGATGGGGATTACTTAAGCAGTTTTGAGGGCATTGGGGAAATAGTTCTTTTCAAGACATTGGTTATATATATATGTTAGGGTGTCTGTGATAACTGGAGCTGACAGTTTCAGAATTCTGCTGTCTATTCCATCGAGACCTCGTGTCCTTGATTGTTTGAGGTGAATTAGGTAATTATAGACCTCAAAAACTGAAATGAATGGTATGTGAAGTTTTGACGGAATATGCTTGTCTTGGCAGTATTGTCTTAATGTGTTGAGGTTATTGGATTTTGAATCGTCATTGTTAATAACGTTAGTAGAGACATTTATGAAGTGATTGTTGAGTTGTTCAGCAGTAACATCTTTGATTACATTTGATTTGGAAGATGATTGTTTATTTGTTATTTGATTTATGGCCCTCCAAATAATTTTTGAGTTTTGTTTGGAAGACAGTAAATCTTGGAAATATTTCTTTTTTTCTTGACGTTTCTGTGAGTTTATGGCGTTTCGTAATCTTTTTGACTCTTCATGATATTTATGTTTTTTTAAGAAATCTCTAAGATAGCATGCTTCTTCTAGTTCTTTTGTAATCCAAGGCGGTTTGGGGACATGTTTGACCCTCATGGTTTTAAGTGGAGCATGTTTGTTGTAGATTTCAGTGAAGGTTTTTATCCAGAATTCAATGGCCCTGTCTGGATCAGTAATGTTTAATGTTTCTGAGAGCATAGAGTTACTTAGATCGAGAAGGAAAAGCTGTTCATTAAATTTTGCAAAAGAACGATATGTTATGGTTTTATGTCCAGGTTTGGGAATTTTTGCTCCTTTTTTTGACCATGTAGTACAGACTGGGTAGTGATCGCTGCAGTTATAGACAGGGACACATGTTTCTATGATGTTTTTGGGATTTGATACGTAGATGTGATCAATTATTGTGCTTGAATTTGGTGTGACTCTCGTGGGTAAACTGACTAGTTGGTGAAGGTTGAATGAATTAGTAATTTGCGTCCATATATTATTTACTTTTGTTAGATCAATATTAAAATCACCTAGTAGTATTACTTCCCTGGATTCTAATAGAACTACATTCATCATTTCGTCAAACTTGTCTATCCAATTTTTTCTTTCTGCTGGATTCCTATAGCAGAATCCCATTGCAATAGGTGGTGAACCTTTCATGGAGATTTCAAACCAGACAGATTCTACATCACAATGTTCAAGATGAATGAGACGCTTGAATGTTATAGATTCACTAATATATATGATGATTCCTGTCTCTTTTTGCCTTTGTGGATCCTTTCGTATGATTTTATATCCTGGGATATATAAATCAGTGTCTACTATGTGCTTCGAGAGTCTTGATTCAGATAGCCCTAGTATGTGAAATGGTTTGCCATGGTTTCTAATAAGTGTTGATATGTCTTCAATTTTATTGACTGCATGATTTATATTTAAGTGGCAAATTCGTAGGCCTTCCTTAGAGGGCCACGTGTTGTGTCTTGAATGCATCAATTGTGTTGGTTTTTGCTGGAGATGTGATAATGTGTCCTAATACAGGAAAAGGGGAAAATCAATTAGAGATGAATAGGAATAAAGGGTAGTGGGCACTCAATAGGGGTAAGGATGAAAGTAAGAAGAAAAAAAAAGTGAAAAACTAGACTGATTTTAGTTGCTCGATGTGATAATGTGTGTAAAAACTGGAAAAGGTGACAATCAATGAGGGATAATTAGGAATAAAGGGGAGTGGGCACTCAATAGCGGGAAGGATGAAACGTAAGAAAGAAAGGGGAAAAAATGAAAAAAGACTGCTTTCAAGTTGTTCAAAAAAAATACACATACGGTGTACAGAGATATAGATCTATAACCCAATCCAACCAACAACAATGTAATGTAGCAACAGGAAAGGTGAAAAATCTATTTTATGTGGAATAAAGGGGATGGGAGTGGGGCACTCAATTAGGGGTATGATGTAATGTAAGAAAAAAATTCAATAGTTACTCAAAGACACACAGACACAATCAAACTAGCAACAATATAAAATGGCCAATATAAGAGACGAAAATAAGCAAAACAAAACAAAAACAAAAAGAAAATGTATATGAGCTGTGGGTGGTCCAATAATACACACACTTCTGAAGGTGACTTATTCCTTTCACTGGTGATTTGGTGATAAATGTAAGAGAGAGAGAGAGAGAGAGAGAGAGAGAGAGAGAGAGAGAGAGAGAGAGAGAGAGAGAGAAGAGAGAGAGAGAGAGAGAGAGAGAGAGAGAGAGAGAGAGAGGCAGGCAGTCAAGTCGTCGAGTCAAGTCAGATTCTTTTATCTCTAGGATAAAGACTAAGCACTTATGTGCTTTTACATCCAGTCCCCGCTCTTATCAGGGATAAGATCAAGATTTTAAAAAAAAACTCTAATTACGCAAAAACAACAAAAGTAAACCAAAATAACAAAACACAAAAGTGAGAGAGAGAGAGGGGACCGGGAGGGGGGGAGAGGGAGAGGGAGGGAGGAGAGAGAGAGAGAGAGAGAGAGAGAGAGAGAGAGAGAGAGAGAGAGAGAGAGAGAGAGACATTAATGAATGATTGAATGAATGAAGGAATGAAGGAATGAATGAATGAATGAAGATCTTTAATATACAAGAATGCAGATTCTAGGTCAAGCCAAGCTTACACACCCTTCTTGTAAACATACATACATTAAAAAAAAAATCAAGGAAAATATTGGATGATCTCTACCAAGTTGAATTATTCTTACGGTAACTACATGTTAAGGTAAATATTACAGTTTCCTTTTTGTCCATCGTAATTTCTTGTTGCCTATGATGGTTTTGAAAAGAGAGGCAGAGTAATTGAATTTGACTGTGCCAGCTTCGGTAATCTGTGTAGGCCTATGCCTTTTGTTCTTAGTCTCTCTCTCTCTCTCTCTCTCTCTCCTCTCTCTCTCTCCTCTCTCTCTCTCTCTCTCTCCTCTCTCTCTCTCCTCTCTCTCTCTCTCTCTCTCTCTCTCTCCTCATCTCTGTATACAATTAATCAATCTTTTGCTATGTGCTATATATGTTCCTTCTCCCCCTTAACATGTCTCCCACTCCTTCAACATTTTGCATCTTTGTCACCGTCATAATCTTTTACTTCTACATCACCATCTTTAACATCCGTTTCGTCGTTATTACTTCAACATCTACACAATCATCACCAACATCATTGTCATCATAATCAATATCTGTATCATCGTCACGCCACCTTGTAACATCTGCATCATCTATGCTATCATCATGTTCAACATCTACATTGTCATCGTATCTACATGGCCAATCCCGTCACCATGTGAGAGAGAGAGATTTGATTTGATTTATTCTTTTATTCTTTTATATCGAGGATAATGGAATAAGCACTCTCGTGCTTTCTTTCATCCAGTCCCCGTGTGTATGCAGTTTTGTAACTGTCATCTGTTCCCACCGGCACACGATGGCCTACTCTTACGAAAAGCGGAACAGGATTTAACGTGTGCGCAAGATGTTCTGCGTGCGTTCGCACACGGGGCCTCGGTTTAAAGTCTCATCCGAAGGACTTTTGGGGAGAGTGGAGTCAGCTTTGGTGTTAACTCCAGGAGAAAAATCTCCTCGACCAGACTCGAACCTGGGTCGTCAAATTGCCAGCGCAATGCTCTGACCACTAGGCTATCCGTCCCCCCCCCCCCCCCCCCCCCCCCCCGCCCCGCAAGAGAGAGAGAGAGAGAGAGAGAGAGAGAGAGAGAGAGAGAGAGAGAGAGAGAGAGAGAGAGAGAGAGACAGACAGACAGACAGACAGACAGACAGACAGACAGACAGAGACACACACACACAGACACACAGACAGACAGAGAGACAGACAGAGCAAGGGGGCCAATAGAGGGGGGGGGGGGGTGAAGAGAAGGAGGGGAGGGGTGAAGATGGGGTCAGAAGACATCAGCTGATGAAATGAGCAAGCGCAAGCCAGCAGGATGGTGCTAACTGCAATGCAGCGGAATGAAGCGAAGTGAAATGAAGTGAAATGAAATGAAATGGTGCAGCAGAGGAATAGAATAGAAAGGCGAATGGGCGAAAGCCGTTCAGTGCCAATGGCTTTGATTTGATCCTCTCTCTCTCTCCCTCTCTCTCTCTCTCTCTCTCTCTCCTCTCTCTCTCTGGCCATTGCTGTGAGTGCCTCCTCTGATGATTTCATTTTGACCTGGCCTGCCCTTAACATGACCGCTGTTTCCCCCCCCCCCCCCCCCCCTTCTGTGTGTGTGTGTGTGTGTTGGGGGGGTGGAGGGGGGGTTGTGTTGGGTGTGTGTGTGTGTGTGTGTGTGTGTGTGTGTGTGTGTGTGTGTGTGTGTGTGTGGTGTGTGGAGGGGGGAGGGAATGTTTGGGTGGGTGGGTGGGTGGGTGGGTGGAGGGGTGGATGTGTGTGTGTGTGTGTGTGTGTGTGTGTGTGTGTGTGTGTGTGTGTGTGTGTGTGTGTGTGTGTGTGTGTAAATTTTGGATGACACCCAGCCTCTATACAGACTAAGGATTCTAATCATGGTTCAGTTTAGCCTATACTTTCAAGGCAGCTTCTGGGGCATTTTGTTTTTTGGTTTTGCCTCAAAGCATTGACTCTTAGATTTTTCGTATTTTGCAGAAAAGATGCTTGCCCTGCATTTTTCATGATAATCTTGATTCATAATGTGTGTGCATGCGTGCGTGTGCGTGCGTGCGTGTGTGTGTGTGTGCGTGCGTGCGTGCGTGTGTGTTTTGTGTGTGTGTGTGTGTGTATGTGTGTGTGTGCGTGTGTGTGTGTGTATGTGTGCGTGCGTGCATGCGTGCGTGTGTGTGTGTGTGTGTGTACCAGGGAGGAGTTGAACAACAGGGCCCAGACTGTCACAGCAGTGAACGGACACTACAAAAGCAGACCTCTGCCCCACGTGTCCTTCAAAAAGGTACAAGCCTGTATAAATCCTGCATATTTTTTTACTTTTTGTTTTTTAATTTTACGCCACGTTAAGTCAAGGCAGATTTCTCTGCGTGAAATTCGGGCTGCTCTCCCCGAGGAAAGCGCGTCGCCACATATACATCCCGCATAATTACACATCCTGCATATACATCCTGCATAATTACATATCCTACATATACATCCCGCATAATTACACATCCTGCATATACATCCTGCATAATTACACATCCTGCATATACATCCTGCATAATTACATATCCTACATATACATCCCGCATAATTACACATCCTGCATATACATCCTGCATAATTACACATCCTACATATACATCCTGCATAATTATATATCCTGCATATACATCCTGCATTATTACACATCCTACATATACATCCTGCATAATAGATTCTGCATATGGATCCTAGGATATAAAGACCCAGCAGAGAGATTTTGCATATAGACCCTGCATGGAGATTTTCACATGAATTATAGATCCTGCATAATATACACCCTGCATATATATATATCCTGCTTATACATCCTGCGTGGTTACAAACTGGATGGGTGACCGTTTGCCAGCCTGGCTTTCAGCACAGTCCCCAGTTCACCCAGCTGTATCAAGGGGTACCTGCCCTCTTAAGGGTCAGGGAAGGTACAGCAGCGAGGGAGAGGAGATGGGCGCCGCCCTTAACATGCTGGCCCCTTGAGAAGCTGAGGTCTCTGACACCTCGCTCCCTGCAACCACATAGGTGATGGACACCCTTTCCTTTTTACCTTTTTATTTATTATTAACAGCCTGCTGGGAAAGGAGGCCTAAGGGCAGTGATTCTGCTCTAAAACCTTGTTTTTGTATGGAATGCCAAAGAGTATGCATTGGAAGAGGAAAGAGATAGAGAAGAGGCCATCAGAAACACAGACAGACCAATGGCTATATCCACGTGAAATAACCAGTCTAGAAAATGACCGTTTCCAGACAGCCAAACATCCATCCCTGCTTACCTGGATGTCCAGCAAATCTCCACGAAGAAAACAGCTTGGTTTGACTTCACTGTACTCCACTTTCATCTTCATCCTAGAGGAGTGGTTGGTGGTCGTCAGTAAATTTTTCAGTCAGTGTATGATGAAAGAGCTGGCAAAGCCAACCATTCTCCTATAGTAGGAGGTACACTGGTCAGTGGGAGGTGCATGTCCATCTAACAGGTGGCTGTAGACGCGAGAGTACTTTCCAGAGGGGAACAGTCTGGTCAGAAGTTTGGGAAAGGCGTTCAGCAGCTTGGGATGAGAAAGTTTGAACGTCTATAGCATTAAGATGATTCCGACAGGTGACGTGTTTCTTCTTTCTCTAAGGCTACAGCTCACAGCTGACCATTATCCCCTATTTCAGCTACTCTCAGCTGCTACCTATTATATTCCAGCTGGTGCTAATTACAGCAAGAACTGACCACACTTGTACTTGGCAAAAAAGGAAGGGACTAATTTTTAGTTCTTGGCCCTGGACACTTGACTGGGTTATGCTGGATTTGAGCACTGTGAACAGGCCAACACCAAAAAATAAAAGTGAACAAAATGATACACTGTTACAGCACTCTGTTCTGTTGCAGGTGTTTGCAAAGAATGGCGGGAAACCAGAGGAGACGAAGACGGCAAACAGCGGGCGACAGTCCCCCAGAGACCAGCAGAAGACCAGTCCCGCAGCCCAGCGCTACACCACTCCAGGCTTCATGGCAGCAGTCTCCAGCAAACCCAGCCTGCAGTCCTCCACCTCTGCAGACGACAATGAAAGCCTGTACGCCTCTCTGGACGAGACAACCATGATTCCCTCCAGCAGCCAGTGCCAGTCATCTCCAAACCTGTTGCTACAGCAGCATCAGCAGCAGCAGCTGTGGCTGGCTGCTGGTCAAAATGGCGTCCCCCGCTCCTCCTCCTCCTCCGTGAGAAGTGACAAAGCTGGCTCCCTGCAGCGTCAGTCTGTGTCAGAAAGCAGCACCAGCAGGAGGAAGAAGAAGGGGGAGGCAGGTGTGGAAAAGAGCGCGCCTTCTGGTCAGCCAGGCTGGCCAGGGTCTAGCAGGTACTACAACATGAGCTCCACCAAGCTGGAGCAGAAAGTGAGCAAGTCTCCGCAGCACACAGACAGCAGCGCGGCTGTCGGCAGCAGCAGTGTCAGCAGCAGCGGCAGCAGGCGGGCCAGTTACATCAACGTGTCAGCTGCCGACAGCGCTGCTCACGTGTACGAACAGCCTGGCCGACAGCTGGAGCAGCACGAGTACAGCAGGCTGTCCAACGGGCGTTTGGCAGGGCAGGGGGAGGCTGACCTTGACCAGGATGGTTACCTGGTGCCTATGGCTTCACCCCCCAAGACTGACCGACTGTGAGGCAAGCAAGGGCCACTGTGGAGTTTTTCAGTGCACCACACTTTCAGCTGATGGGAGATGTCTGGACGTCTGTGCAGGACAGTCACTGAGGAACATCGGTGTTGCTGCGTGCATGTTTGTGAGGGTGTAAGAAAGAAGGGGAACGGACTCACTTCCAACCACACTAAGACCGACCCTGTCCATGTTCAGCCCAGTTTTAAACTCTAAAACCGAACATAACATCTGGAGCTAGCAACTCCTCATTCTCCTACACGTAACAATCGGGGTCAGGGTGACTTCACGGTTTCTCTGGCAGGTCCATTGTTGCTTGTCCACCCCTCTGTCAGCTGTCTGCATGATGTGAGTGGCACAGCTTTCGCTTTCTGACCCAAAGTCTTTCTCTTTGCTCACACGCTTTCCTACTGTAGGGTTCAGCAGGGGTTATACATATCACGTTTTCTTTGGATCTTGGAGTGTCGGGGACAGTTACACGAGTTTTCTGCATGCTTGTAAAGTCATGTAGGTTGGGGAATCTTCGACGTTAGTGTCTGCTACTGTCCTGAATAGGAATGTGGAGTGAGCATACAAGCCTGTGACCGCTGTGGTCTGACAGTGACGCTGATAGCTGTGCAGTGTGGTTGTAGACGACAGAGAGTAACACTAGCGCAAGAATACAGACTGCATGCGACTAAAGTGTGTTCACAAGAAAAAGTCCAGAAAGAGACCTGGCCTGGGAACAATAAACTTCGTCTGAAATCAGTCATCACAAAAGACACTGTAATCAGTGTACGCAAGTTTGTTCGATCCCAACGTTAGTACCAATATTTTCAAGGCACGTAACAGCTTTTGCAGTCTGCACCGTGCATCGTGCATATCTATCTGCATGGATAGATCGTGATGTAGCCTATGTCTATTCACGCTAGCATGAAAGTCTAGATTTTCTCAGATTTAGAACCGGCTTTTTTTTTTACTCTCGAGAACAGTGTGTGTGTAGCTGTGTAACTGCTGTGCAGATTTTCACATTACTTTCTTTTGAGTGATATCATAGTCTCTTAGAAAGCATGTTCTGGTTTATAGTTATTACAGGAAGTGTGTGTGTGTATGTGTGTGTGTGCGTGCGTGCGTGCTTGCGTGCGTGCGTGCGTGCTTGCATGCATGCGTGCGTGCGTGCGTGTATGCAGATGGAGCAGGGAAGAGGCGCATTGCTGATCACACAAATGTGCTCGTAATTTTAATAGGAGAATGGGGTAAAAGAAAAAGACAAGCTGTTTTACATTATTTGTGTTCAGTTGCCATAACAACACACTTTCTATTTTGCTGCCTCATCTTCCATGATGTTGTTGCCCTGCTGTTTCCACGCCGTTCATTCCCATCTCTCTCCCCCAGCCATACTGAAGGCTTTGATACTAGTCCTTCGGATGAGACTATAAACCGAGGTCCCGTGAGGCGCAAAACGCACGCAGAACATCTGGCGCACACGTTAAATCCTGTTCCGCTTTCCGGAAGATTAGGAGGCCATTGCGTGCCTGTGGGAACAGATGACAAGATTTACAAAACTGCAAACACGCGGGGATTGGATGTAAAAAAAAGAAAAGCGCATGAGTGCTTATTCCATTATCCTCGATATAAAAGAATAGATAAATAAATAAATACTTCAGATCATCACGTGGCTTTCTCGGGGTCAGAAGTTTGCAGGAAGCTTATGTCTGTGTTGACAGTCATGGGAACACCAGCCAGAAGAGTTTTTCTCTGCCACTGTGTTAACTTTGGTAGTCTTCAGTGGTGCCTGTTCGGAGCTAACATCATCAGGACACCACCTAACTACCTACTAAGCCTCCTATACTGACGACAGCAAAAACTCAAATCGTGGGGCCAGGCTGAGGTCATATTTGGGCGGTAGGAACCACCACAACCGATCTTTCATGAACGTAATTAATCTAATCCTGAAGGCTTTGACACAAACTCATCATCATCA
Source organism: Stramonita haemastoma (assembly GCA_030674155.1). Classification (NCBI taxonomy): domain Eukaryota; kingdom Metazoa; phylum Mollusca; class Gastropoda; order Neogastropoda; family Muricidae; genus Stramonita; species Stramonita haemastoma. Next base: position 10,087,029 of record CM060329.1, read on the forward strand.
CACACAGGCAACAGAACTGTGTATGGTGAAACCAACACTGAGTATCACCATGAGACAAGAACATCTAAGGTCATTGCTTTAGAGACAGTGTTCTTACATGATAATCAATGGCGATGATGATGATGATGATGATGATGATGATGATGATGATGATGATGATGATTATGATGATGATGATGATGGTGGTGGTGGTGGTGGTGGTGGAGGTGATATCATAATGATACCATGAAAGTGCACCTGTTTTGAGACTACGAGATTTTTTGACAGGGTTGTAGGCCTACTCTATGCTGCCTGTCATTTTGTGGTGTCAATAATTGTGCCCCAAGAGATGCAAACACCAGCAGTGTTAGTCAGGTAATTAATTTGAGCCACACTCTAAAATTCACATCCATAAAGTGGATGAACTCACTGTGTGGTCTCAGTCTTCCCAAGGAACCCACAGTCCACTCACTCTGGGTAGGAGCCGGCCAAGAATTTCATGACTCTGAGGGATTCGAACCTGCGACGTTCCAGCCTATGAACCCAACGAACTAACCACTGCGCCATGGCGGCTGGTGTCATGGCCACACGTTTCTCAACGCTACCTGCGTTACCAACTCTAGGAGTGTTTTTTTTTTTTTTTTAATAAAACATCAAGTCGTGGAATATTTTGCCGACACTGCTTTGGATGTGTATTTTAACAATTTCGAAAAGAGCACAAATTTTGTCGAGGAATGTCCATTTAAAACTGTAAACTTTCAGTTTTTAATTGTATATGATATTTCAGGTGCTTATCTTTTACATTTTAAGCGTCCCAAAAAATATACAGAATGACGTGCTTGTCATAGAGTAGATTTAGCATTTTGATTGTTATTGATGCCGTGCAAGTCAAAATTGAAAGTAATCGAATGAATCTAAATAATCAGAGAAAACAAAACACTTTGGCTATTCTGTTAAGGAACCCCCTTTTTAAAATCTTGTGTTGCCATATTTGCATCATGTAGCCTATTATATATGTTCATAATTATTCATTGCTATCATTATCACCGCCATCATCATCACTAGCTATCATCCCCAAAGACATACTTACTGGTCGATGATAATTTTTTAGTTTTTCGTTCCTCGGCTAGAGCTCCAAGGTTCACCAATGGTGAGATTTTGCCTATGCAACTGATTTGTTTTTGTTTTTTTTGTTGTTTTTTTGCTCACCATGAAGCGATGAGGCATTGAAAAATCCTGAAACATTTCTGGTGACATCCTTCTCCATGTCTGTCAGTCCTCTGCTGCTCTCTTAGAACTGCTGATGAACTAGTTAGCTGCTTCCTCCTTCATGTGGTATCTGACTCCATGGATAATTTGTAATCTTTCTCCTGGCACTGGATGCTCTCAATACGCTTCATTGTTTGTTTGGTTGTTTATTAAATTATCTATCTATCTATCTATCTATCTATCTATCTATCTATCTATCTATCTATCTATTAGTCTGGCGACCGTGGGGGGGGGGGGGGGCATCCCCCACCCCCCGAAGACTTGACAACCAGTTCACTCCATTCCCCTCTCTGTTCTGCCTTTCCCAGGGCTACTTTGCCAGCTCAGCTATTTTTAGCTCATGTTTTCAGCCAATCAGAGCTGGGTACTTGAGTCAACGTGGTTGTCCAGTGTGTCCATAGTACCCTTACATGAACGACCTTGATGAGCGATGATGATAGTAATATCATTCACCTCTGACCCATGATACTGGACATCATCATGTGAGGAGCTCCCATAGCTGAGTAATCATCATGCAAAAAAAGGTAAAGGTAAAGGTGTCCCATCACCAAGGCGGTCATAGGGGAGCGAGGCATCAGAAAAATCAGCTTCTCTAGGGGCCAGCATATTAAGGGCGGCGCCCATCTCCTCTCCCTCGCTGCTTTACCTTCCCTGACCCTAAAGAGGGCAGGTAACCCATTGACAGCTGGGTGAACTTGGGGGGGACTGTACTGACGCTGCATAACTTGACTGGGGGAAAGCGAGTGCTCTGACCACTTAGCTATTCTGCCCCCTAACCATCATGCAGTAAGTCTTCATGGATCAAGGATCAAAGGTTGCAAACTTTCCCTGCTGGAAG
>CM060329.1:10091614-10101614 GCA_030674155.1 Stramonita haemastoma
GACATGGACTGTGTGTAATGAACTGCAAGGCAGAGATGATGCGGTGAGAAAGACATGGACTTGTAATGAACTGCAGTGCAGTGAGAAAGACATGGACTCTGTAATGAACTGCAGTGCTGTGAGAAAGTCATGGACTTGTAATGAACTGCAGTGCTGTGAGAAAGACATGGACTGTGTGTAATGAACTGCAGTGCGTGAGAAAGACATGGACTGTGTGTAATGAACTGCAAGGCAGAGATGATTGCAGTGAGAAAGACATGGACTGTGTGTAATGAACTGCAGTGCTGTGAGAAAGACATGGACTGTGTGTAATGAACTGCAAGGCGAGATATGCAGTGAGAAAGTCATGGACTGTGTGTAATGAACTGCAGTGCTGTGAGAAAGACATGGACTGTGTGTAATGAACTGCAGTGCGTGAGAAAGACATGGACTGTTGTAATGAACTGCAGTGCTGTGAGACAGACATGGACTGTGTGTAATGAACTGCAGTGCAGTGAGAAAGACATGGACTGTGTGTAATGAACTGCAGTGCTGTGAGACAGACATGGACTGTGTGTAATGAACTGCAGTGCTGTGAGAAAGACATGGACTGTGTGTAATGAACTGCAGTGCAGTGAGAAAGACATGGACTGTGATGTAACAACTGCAGTGCTGGTGAGAAAGTCATGGACTGTGTGTAATGAATTGCAGTGCTGCGAGAAAGACATGGACTGTGTAATGAACTGCATTGAGAAAGACATGGACTGTGTGTAATGAATTGCAGTGCAGTGAGAAAGACATGGACTGTGTGTAATGAAGTGTAAAGCAGGAATGAGAACAGTGACAGTGAGAAAGAAATGAACTGTGTAATGGCAGATCCTCACATGACAATGCCTTCAGTTTGACACAGCCTCCCGACACTCTCACCGCTTCACGTGTCCTCATCTGTTGGGATTACACACATGCAGAGAGAGTGGGGAATTGCCTTTAAAGATTGATCCAAGCGTGGGACATTTGCCCCTGATAATTATTCAGGAGAACATTCTTCCTTCACACAAATCACCATATGACACACACACACACGTCTTTGGATAAAAAAAAGTCTACATGTTTATTATCAAAATGTGTACAGATCAAGGTTACACATAAAATCTTCCAATGGCGGATGACTGTTCTCACACGCACAAAAAAAAAAAAAAAAAAAAAAAATCACAATGTGTTATCCTGATATGCAGTCATCAATGTGATATGTATACAGACAGAATCAAAATGTTGCAATGATATGTATCCTATATCATGTCACAAACCTGCGATTCTAGTTGATTGGCAGTCATCAATTTGATATGTTGTTGTTTTTTTTAACAAAAAGCTGATACTATGTACAAACGATGTCAAAAATATTGATATGTATGTGTATTAAGTAAACAATATTAATATACAAATATCTCTATGCATGATTTCCCAATCTGAAAAAGATTTACCTCTGCAAACACTCAAGCTATACAAACAAGCAAAAATATTTCTCTCTTTAAAACACATCATCTAAAAAAAAAAGAAAAAAAAAAAAGAGAGGAAGACTTAAGAACACAGGGAGAATGAGGAAGACTTAGAACACAAGGGAAACTGTACAGCTGAAAACAGGCATTGAAATGAATCAGAACGACCTCATCCATTCACAGAGACGGCAGACCAAAGGGATATACAAGGCTCAACCTTTGATCAAAAACTGCTCCCTGTCACACTTTTGCATGTTGTTAAACAGCAACATGTGTGTTTTTCACTTTGACAATGCATGCATGCAGCTTTCTGAAAGCTGGTAGTCTTCCAACTGTCTTCATCCTCTCTCTCTCTCTGTTGTTGCTAAACAAATTAAAACTGTGACAGTTTCCCGGCTTTTTCTTCAAGGTCTGAGATCTTGATTCACACACATATAAAAAGATTAATTAAAAGTTTTTTTTCTAAAGAAAAGAAAAGAGAGCAATACAAAATCCTGTCCAACAATATGATGAAAAAAAATTAACCGAGAGAACTTACCCTCTATCAACAGGTTACACAGTATGATAAATCAAAGAAAAACTGAATACTGAGCTAACTGCGCTCAATCCAATGATGGAAAAGAAAACAACCTACAGACTAAAAGAGTGGATCTATCATTTAAAGGCTAACATGCTCCCATACCCCTTGTGGCTGTTAGGGAGCAAGGCATCAGAGACCTCAGCTTCTCTAGGGCCCAGCATATTGAGGGCGGCGCCCATCTCCTCTCCCTCGCCGCTTTACCTCTCCTACTCTTGAAGAGGGCAGGTAGACATTTACAGTTGGGTGAACTGGGGGACTGTACTGAAGCCAAGGCGCTAGGCATTAACCTTAGCTGGGGGGGAGCAAATGCTGTAGCCGGTGAGCTATCATGTTCCCTATCATTTATACAAGCTATGAACAACGCACACCCAAAGGGGTGGTTGCTGTGCATGGGAAGAAAATATATAGACATGTTTTATTAGACTGTACATAAGAAGAAGAAGAAGAAGGAGAAGGAGAAGGAGGAGGAGGAGAAGAAGAAGAAGAGAAAAGAAGAGAAGGAAGGAGGAGAGGAGGAGGAGAGGAGGAGGAGGAGGAAGAAGAAGAAGAAGAAGAAGAAGAAGAAGAAGAGAAGAAGAAGAAGAAGAAAAGAAGAAGAAGAAGAAGAAATGGATTTATAGCACTTTATCTTGCAAAAATAAATCAAAGCGCTGAAAGTACATCATTTACTTTAAAGCAAAACTCTGAAAAGACTTCTGCAAATAATAATCTTTTTTTTAAAAAAGACATTAAAATACATACCAAAAAACACAAGATCAGTATGATCAAATCAGCTCAGCTTCACTCTAGTTCAACAGTAAATATTAAAAAAAACCAAAAACAAGCAAGCACGCAAGCAGACAAAAACCCAAAACATCTAACAAAACAGAACCTTAACGGAAAAAAATGAATGCATGGAGAGAGAGAGAGAGAGAGAGAGAGAGAGAGAGAGAGAGAGAGAGAGAGAGAGAGAGAGAGAGAGAGAAGACAGACAGACAGACAGACAGAGAGAGAGAGACACAGAGAGACAGACAGAGAGACAGACAGAGACAGACAGACAGAGACAGACAGACAGAGAGACAGAGACAGAGACAGAGAGACAGAGACAGAGAGAGAGAGAGAGAGAGAGAGAGAGAATACGAATACGAAATTTTATTCATGAAAGGCCTTCGCCCCATATGAAGGGGTGTGTGTGTGTGTACATGGAGACATGCACAATTTGAACATTCTTAGTTCTTAGAAAAAAATAGTAATGACATTACGATACTGCTATTTCTCTTATCTGAAATGCTTTATACAGGTATATGGACAAATTTTTCACAGTTTCGGGTTTGTTGCAGACATTAGTAATCTAAATCTGAACAAATTGAGAGAGAGAGAGACACAGAGAGACAGAGAGAGAGAGAGAGAGAGAGAGAGAGAGAGAGAGAGAGAGAATGAGAGAGAGGGGAGAGAGGAGAGAGAGGAGAGAGAAGAGACTCAGACAGAGAGAGAGAGAGAGAGAGAGAACAGACAGACAGACAGACAGACAGACAGACAGACAGACAGACAGACAGACAGACAGACAGACAGACAGACAGAGACAGACAGAAAAAGAGAGAAAACCATACTGACTGTAGACATATAGATATATTAGGAAACCAGCTGCTTATATTTAAATAACAGGCGCTTACAACAAATCATTGACATAAGCAGTGCAAGCAACAACAACAACAACAACAACAAAAACAAAAATCTATGAAGGAATGTTCATCCACAAGCTGCTCCAGAGACCTGAAGGACTCACAGGGCCGGCAGTCTGTATATATATGATTATGTACGAGTAACAGGAATGAGGAATGATTCAGAGAGCTAAGTCATGAATTTGTACATGGAACTAACTGTAAGTCTGAAGCTACAAATGTACATTATCATCAATCTAACTCCTTGATTTCTGCCAATCGATAAAATTCATTCATTCAAATCACAACATTGACACATTTCACAGAATTATGCACACTACTACTATAGGTATGCTTAAGTGTGCCCACACGCACGCACGCATCCACACATGCTATTCATTAACACTGGCAAATGATTTTCTCTTTCTTTTTAAAAAAATATTTGTTTTAGTTTGATCATCTGCACTGGAAAACTAATCATACACAGATTACTCAAAGGAGCAGACAACATTCACATCCCTTTAGCAATTCTGATTCTGTTGTATGTTTTCCTTTGGGGGAGGTTCCAACTCAGATTGTTCTTCTGAATTAAACCACATTGATTTACATATATTTTAAAGGTAACATCCAGGTTAAAGGTAAATAAATCCCACATATTTTATACTTACAATCAATATTTCAGAAAGGGAATAAGTTATAAACTTATATTATATTAAAAAGATTTTTTTTTTGATAAATAACACATACAAAAAATTTGCATCCCTTCAATTTAAAGTGATTTTTCTGCCCAACTGAGAACATCGCAGCCAAGCTGTCACTTCAAGGGCAAAGGGCTGTTTGTGTCTGTCGAGATGACAGTAAAACACTGATCTGCAGATCTTGTGTTTACACGGTGTGGTTTTTTGTTTTCTCTCTTCAATTTGCTGTTCAAAGTTAAAACAGTAGTCTTGACATGCAGATCTTGTGTGTAGGCAGTTTGTTTTTATATGTTCTCTCTTCAATTTGCTGTTCATGTTGAACAGTAGTCTTGGTTCTTCTTTCATCTTCTTCAGCCTTCTCATTCATACATACAGCATTTCTCTACAATGAATTCATCTTTGCTCCAATTTTTCTTTTTTTTTTTTTAAATCTATATTATATGCAGCCATCATATTTTCCTGGGAGTACCATAAGATAACGCAGCCTTTTACAATGGCTTATCAAAACAAGAACGTGCTTTCCCTGACATCTGTCCCTAAGTCTGATCTGATTATGGTACAGCCCAAGTTTTATGATATGCTTGCTTTTTTTTCCATCCACACGATTTTCTGGACACAGATCATGCAAGAAAACATGACTGTTTATGAGATACATTTATATTTACATACATCAATATTCTTGTTAACATCTGCATCAAACAACAGACATAATTTTCACAACGCAGCAACAAATACCTGGGACAGGATGTGAAGAAATGGACTGTTTCCATACCAAACAGTGTTCTTTCATATATCAATATAGAACATTTCTTGATTCATGGAATTTTTTTTTAATTATGGAAAATGCACAACACAGAGATAATGTTGGCGTCATTTCTCTGAATCTTGACATTCTGAAACGAAACAAAACCAAAAAAAAAAAAAAAAAAAGCAACCTTTTACAGACATCTGGAGTCTTTCTTTATTTTGTTACATGTTCAGTTCAAATTCTTAATTGAGTGTTTTTTTGCTAATTAAGGCACACTCTTGCAGACTTTCACACAAAACAGAATGAAAAGTCTGAGAAAAAAAACCAAAAAAAAACATGCTGTAGTTTCCTGTTAAGCGATCTCCACATAGGAACCATTCTACGGCACAAAAAAAATCTAGTGAATTAGCGTTCAAGAAAATGAAACAACAATACATGCCTTTTTTCCCTTAAAAAAAGCGGCCCGACAAGCTTATGAGGGCGGGGGCATGACAGCCATGGTCGGCAATGGAGCTGACTTTCCACAGCCACAGCCTGTGATGTGCTGACGCTCACACAAAGGTAGAGGAGGCCCCCCCTCCCTCCTGGGAGCGATTCACGTCCACTGGGACGCCATGGCGATCAAAGCGGTTGGGTTCACGGTAGTCGCGGCGGTCCACTTCCGGGTCATAGCTCCCAGACGGCTTGCGTTCGTACTCTTCATAGGGGTCGTCACGGCGACCTCCCACATCGCTGTAGCTTGGTGGGTTGTAACGGTCGTCGTCGTACTCTCGGCGGTCAGAGTCATCATGGCCGCCATGGCTGCCCTTGTCGTAGCGTCGGTCGTCGTAGTCGCGTCGGTCGTCGTAGTCGCGTCGGTCGTCATAGTCGCGTCGGTCGTCATAGTCGCGTCGGTCGTTGTAATCCCGTCGGTCGTAGTCGCGGTCGTCGTAGTAGCCTTTGTCGTAATCGCGACGGTCATCGTAGTCACGCCTATCGTCATAGTCTCTGCGATCGTAGTCTCTGGAGTCGTCTCTACCCCCACCGCCGTAATAGTCGTCCCTGTCCCTGTTATGGTCGTCAGCATAGTACCTGCACACAGCGACAACGCACTGTCGTGGTAGAGGGAAGGAAGAGGGGGGGGGGGGGGGGACACTGTGTGCATTTTCTTTTCACTTGGACAGAAGTGGTTTTGCTACATTACACTGCAACGATATCTCTGTTACATAAACAAGCAAATGTGACAATGGTTACTTGAAAGTCTATTCAGTTTGCAGCTGCTCCATTTCTTTCCTGTGAAAAAAAAAAATTGTGGAATGCCCATTGTCTTCGTCACTGTTGGCACTGCCAGTTAAACAAGACGATGATGAGGTTACAGCCATCAACTCTACACTGGAGATAAAAATGAGACAATATAGTGTGTTTTGGTTAGCAATTGTCCACGCTTCCACAGGATAGAAAAATCCATATTCATTTATACATAGGGGGGAAGGAAGATTTTACTTTAAATTATCTACCTTGCTGTTCTCATAACAAACTCAATTTAACAAACTGTGTCTAATATCACTTATGTGAACAGACATTAAACTGAAGAAGAATAACAACCCTTTTTTTTCCCTCTCCAGCAACCTCCCCCTCCTCCCCCAAAAAGAGCAAAACAACAAATGTGACGCTCCACCACGAAATGAGTCGCTTAGCACATTACCCAATTTTGCGCTAGGAGCCATTACAGGCAGGTGGAGATCAAGTTGTCAATTTTGAGATTTTGATTGATTATTAAACTATATCCGTTATTCTACCTTGTAGTGAAAGATCAAGGCATAATTTTTATTCCTTTTGCTTTTAAACGTGTTTTGAAAATACCCAAGCCCTCATTCTAACAACCTGTTACTAAAATAAACTTGCCCGTTTCTCATTTTGTCACATCCTGCAGTCTATCATTTCAATTTGTAATAACTTTGCACAGATTTCTCCGATTTTCAATCTGTTTTTTGTATTGAATAGCCTTTTTATTGCAAATTAATAACTTGTCAATAACTAAAAATTGACTTCTGGTGCAATGCGACTCCTTATGTGGTGGACCGTCACAAATAATTCCAATCTAGAGGAAAACAAAATATCTTCCCCACTCCACCCCCTCAAGACCAGCTGAAATTCAGCTCAGGCCATCTCGTTTTCAGCAGACCTTATCAGAACTACCCCATAAAGTTCTAACTATAACAGCAACCAATGCACACAGTGTGAACAAGAAAACCAGAATACCTGCGATCTTTTTCATCGTAGTAGTCGTTACTGAAGCCGCGGGGCTCCGGTCCAAAGTCAGCCGAGCGTTGAGGAATACGCGACGTATCTGCAATGCGAATCAAAGGTTACGTACAACTTGAAAGAATATCAGTGGGGTTTTTTTTCTGCTTTTACTTTTTTTTTTCTTTTTTTTTTTTTTTTTTTGAGATCAGATTTTCAGAATTTCCTGTCATCAACTACGATGTGATAGAATCACATCAATATGTAGCCTCCGGAGTACTGAATAGGGAATCTTTGTTTTCCTTCTCCTATTTTGATGAACATGAATGATAGAGCATGCATCATTTTCCCCCTCTCTCTCTCTCTTCTACTTTTACTTCTTCTGGCTGCGGTGTTGAGCAGAAGAAGAAAAAAACAAGCAAAACTTTGGTTTGGATGGTTTTCAACCCTTCTCCCTGAAGATTGAAAATAGGAACAAAATATTTCTACTACTGACTCCTTTCCGTTTCCCCATTTCAGGTTACCCGAGTCATAGTAGTCTTAGGTCTGGGTGACATTCCCGCCTGTTTCTGAAGTTCATCAGCTTGGACAAGACAGAAATGATGGGTATCTTCACCCCTTCAGTTACATGACTTAACAGTAAAGTCACCATTTACGATGACTTATGTCCCCCCCTGTTACTACATTTAGGGCTACATTTTTTTTTCTTTGAAGTTTGTTTTTGATGCCCAAACGCCATTTCACTCTTTCATGTCTGGTGCCCAGTATACTGTAGTTTCTATGGCATATATAATAAACAAACTCTCCTTCCCCTTAAACCAGATCTCTGTCATCCAAAGAAAAACAAACATTACCCACACGGACACAACCAAACTTATACACTGCACAGAAAAACAGTAATATACTCTCTCTTTAAAACAGAAGAACATGCTGCCTCTACAGCAACGCGACAGGAAAATACTGTCCCTGTGGCATAGTAAAGGTCTTCTTTTGCTTAGCGTTACGGGGACGGGATAGCCTAGTGGTCAGAACATTGCACTGGCAATTTGACGACCCGAGTTCGATTCCCGGTCGAGGAGATTTTTCTCCTGGAGTTAACATCAGTGCTAACTCCTCTCTTTCCAAAAGTCCTTCGGATGAGACTGTAAACCGAGGTCCTATGTGCAAACGCACGCAGAACATCTTGCGCACATGTTAAATCCTGTTCAGCTTTTCGTAAGAGTAGGTCATTGTGTGCCGGTGGGAACAGATGACAATATTTACACAACTTCATACACACGGGGACTGGATGAAAAAAAGCACACGAGTGCTTATTCCATTATCCTCGATATAAACAAATAAATCAATTAATAAAATAAACTGTCAAACCATCTGAGGCATGATTATCTTCACACAATTTTCCTTCACTGTCATCTTCCAGTGCACACAGTGCTCTCCAGACTCACAGACATCTTCACTTCAGGGGGACGGGAGACAAGGAACAGGATAGCCTAGTGGTCAGAACATTGCACTTGCAATGTCACGACCCAGGTTTGATTCCTGTTGGAGGGGGTTTTTCCCTGGAGTTAACATCAGTGGTGACTCCACTCTAGCCCCAAAAGTCCTTCAGATGAGACTATAAACCAAGGCCCCGTGTGCAAACATGCGCAGAACATCTTGCGCACATGTTAAATCCTGTTCCACTTTTCGTAAAAGTGGGCCATTGTGTCCGGCGGGAACAGATGATGAGATTTACAAAACTGCATGCCCACAGGGACTGGATGTAAAAAAGCACACGAGTGCTTATTCCATTATCCTTGACATAAAAGACAAAAAACCAAGACTTCAGCATTCATATGGTTTTAACTTGTTCACAGCATTCATAGTCATCTCATGGCAGACTTCCCTGCAGACCGTGTGGCCTTTATTCTGTATTTTTTTATTTCGAGGACAAAGGAGTAAGCACTCGTGCGCTTTTTTTACATCCAGTCCCCGTGTGTATGCAGTTTTGTAAATCTTGTGACCTGTTCCCACCGGCACACAATGGCCGACTCTTACGAAAAGCGGAACAGGATTTAAGGTGTGCGCGAGATATTCTGCGTGCGTCTCTCTGCACACGGGGCCTCGGTTTATAGTGGCCTCCTCCCTGGCCTGACACCGCTGTGTAATGCCGCCCCTGCCAGCTCTCTTCCTTACTTGTCATGTCTACCACAGCAGGCTTTCCCCCCCCCCCCCCCATCACACAGGCAGGTTTTCTACACAATTTTTTGCCCAAGACAAACTATACTTGATGCTGTGGGTTTTTTTTTTCGCTGTGCGTTGAATGCATGACCTATTCAGGAGTTGGGTAAACTGTCTCCCCCCCCCCTCCCCCCCCCCCCAGCTTGCTCCAAAAGACTAGCATTCAGACCACCTCTGATGGTCCACAGCGTAGTGCAGAAAGTCCTGCCTTACACAGGACTCCGCCCCTGGACTTTTTTCCCTTTTTGGATGGGGAGTTACTGCAACCCCCTCCATCCTCTCTCTCTCTCTCTCTCTCTCTCTGTGCTGCTTGGTGCATACATGTGAAATGACAGTCCCTGACAAATTTTGTCAATTTCAGATAAAAAAAAACAAAAAAACCCTGTTTGTTATGGTTCCCATGTCAAACATTTCGC
>CM060329.1:10109114-10121614 GCA_030674155.1 Stramonita haemastoma
TCGTTCCTTGGCGAGAACAATGTTTACCAATCCTGATTTTTTGCATATATGCAACTGTTTTTAGCCCACCACTAAGGCAGCTTCATTCCAACTTCAGGGATGATATCTAAAATATGAACACCAGCGTGCATACATTTCTAAAAACATTTGTCCTTTGTTCCAAGTGGCACACAATGACCTGCTCTTCTGAAAAGCGGGAACAGGTTTCAACATGTGTACAAGATGTTAGATGTTCACACGCAGAACCTTGGTTTACAGTCTTGTCCAAAGGACTTGCAGGGGAGTGGAGTGGAGTCAGTACTGATGTTAACTCCAGGGGGGAAAGAATCTCACAGCCCACAAATCCAACATCACTCCGTCCAGAGTGCTGGATTTAGCACGTGCCTTTCTTTGAACAAGTCCAAGTGTGGTCAGTTTGTGCTATAATTAGCACCAGATCTGGGCTGGGCTGGGATGGTATGAAATAATTAGCCATTGAGAGGAGCTGAAAGTGGGGGAAACTGACGTTGACAGCGGTGATCTCTTCAAACAGGCGCTTCAATAGTTTCCGTTTCCCTCCCTGCAAACCTCACTGTATGATACTTATCTTACAGCAATGAAGAAGCAGCCAACACATAGCCCCTCACCTTCTTTCCTGTACTCCACATAGACCACGGTGCCGGAGTTGGCGTAGGGGTTGAGCCACCAGCTGACGTTGATGTGATGTTGGCCCACATCCGTGATGGTGAAGCGGGGAGCCTGAGGATCTGCACAGCACAGCACAGGTAGGTAGGTAGGTAGGTAGGCAGGTACACTAACTACAGCCATGATTCAGGTGCTACATAATCACACTGGTCACATCAACACTCAGTCACCCAGTCCAACAGTGCAGCATTTCAAACTTACCCACTTCCATTAGCACAGAACAGGTAGGCAGGAAGGTACACTTCAGCCATGATTCAGGTGCTATATGATTACATTGGTCATAATGAGAGTCACCCAGTGCAACAGTGCAGCATTTCAAACCTACCCACTTCCATCTGTCCAGCGCAGGTGGCAGGTACACTAAATTCATGATTCAGGTGCTATACAATTACACTGGTCACACTGACAGTCAGTCACCCAGTCCCAACAGGGCAGCATTTCAAACCTACACACTTCCATTAGCACAGCACAGGTAGGCAGGCAGGTACACTACAGCCATAATTCAGGCACTGCATGATCACACTGGTCACATTGACAGTGAGTCAGTCACCCAGTCCCAACAGTGCAGCGTTTCAAATCTACCCACTTCCATCAATGTACAGATATGCACAAAGTGATGATCGTTCCAATGCTCCTGTCCAAATCACAAACTGTGCATGGACGTTAATTTAAAGACTACTATTCCCATGCCTGTTTATTTTCTACATAGTCCATGTGTAACTAACAGACTGTCACAATGTCATTCTGCTGTTAATTCAATAACATGTACAAAAAGGGTGGGCTGCATTTGATTCATTGATTTATTTATTCTTTTATAATAAGGGTGTCTGTATGAAATGTGCACTGTTATTTTGGAGGAAACATGTTGTCACAGTCATGATGCCAGAGTATAGCACCACTTTTTACAGGTCATTTTCCTGACCAACTGCACACAGGCTTGACAGAAACAACGTAACACTCACAGTCACTAAAGTCATACACACAGATACACACACACACACACACACACACATATATATGCACAACTTTCTCATACAAAAAACACATGCACGCACTCATGCACAGACGCATACATACCCCCCTCCCCCAATACACACATGCATGCACATATACACACACACACACACACACACACACACACCCCACCCACTCACACCACAAACCCCTCCCACACCCACCCACACCCCCCCTTTACCCACCCACCCACACACACACACACACACACCCCACTCACTACCTACACACAAACCTTCCCGTACAACAACCCCCAAAAAAAAACCAAACCACCACCTAAGCTCAACAAATCAGCACTTACCTCCGGCCTGTGACGTGACCACCTCGATGAAGTAGCCTTCGCCGCGACCTTTGGTCGTGCGGGCCCAGATGTGGATGCGGTACTTGGTGTGGGCCAGGAGGCCGCTCAACATGGCCTGTGTGGCGTAGGGGTCAGCGATCTGCGGGTCCCTCTCCTGCATCTCACCCAGGTCCAGTCCACTCACTGCAATGTTAGTGTGTATCGTTCTGGTTATGTAGGACAGGACTGAAAATTTTTCTTTGTGGGGGAGTGTGTGTGTGTGTGTGTGGTGTGTGTGTGTGTGTGTGTGTGTGTGTGTGTGTGTGTCTGTGTATGTCTGTGTCTGTGTGTGTCTGTGTGTGTGTCTGTGTGTCTGTGTGTGTCTGCGTGTGTCTGCGTGTTGTATGGGGGAGAAGGAGAGAGGAGAAGGGTGAGTGTGTGAGTGAGAATGTGATGGAGAGAGAGAGAGAGAGAGAGAGAGAGAGAGAGAGAGAGAGAGAGAGAGAGAGAGAGAGAGAGAGAGAGAGACATGGGATGGGTGAGTGTATGAGTGAGAAATGCGAGAGAGAGATCCCTCTCTTGCATCTTACCCAAGTCCAGCCCACTCACTGCAATGTTAGTGTATCGTTCTGGTTATGTAGGACAGGACTGAAAGTTTTTCTTTGTGGGGGAGAATGTGTGTGTGTGTGTGTGTGTGTGTGTGTGTGTGTGTGTGTGTGTGTGTATGAGAAATGCGCAAGTGAATGCGAAATGTCTATTCAGATTAGGCGTGTTGCATGAGAGAGAGAGAGAGAGAGAGAGAGAGAGAGAGAGAGAGAGAGAGAGAGAGAGAGAGAGAGAGAGAGAGAGAGAGAGAGAGAGAAGAGAGAGAGAGAGTGTACACAACTTTTCTCTTTGAAAAAAAATTCAATCTCCTTGATTAGAAAAGATGTCACCCACCCCAAAAGTTTGCAATATCACCAAAACACATGCACACACACACACACACACAACACACACGATACACCAACCCCTGACCATCAAACCAACACACACACACACACACACCACACACACACACACACACACACACACACACACACACCACACACACACACAACACACACACACACAAACACACCCACACACACACAAACACCCCCACACCACACCCACACACACACACACACACACAACACACACACACCACACCAACACCACACAACACAACCACACCACAACCACAACAACACAACACACACACAACACACACCACACTATACACACACACACAGTACACCCACCTCTCTGGTAGCCGATGTCAAAGCCCAACAGGTCTCCGCGGTCCTCTGCAGGGGGCTGCCACTCCAGGTTGACGTGGTTGTCCCCGATGTTGATGACCCTGAACAACTCCACAGGGCCCGGACTGCACACCCACAGTCACCACAGCTCTTAAAGTTACGGTGAGACATTTTACAATCTGAATTCTTTCATTTTACACACAGGGAAATCTCCATAAATGTATCCCAGCAATTTTCTATTTCTAAAAAAAAACAAACCCATGTATTTTGGCCAGTTTTGGACCCATGTCTCACCTTAAGTCAAGTCAAGTCGAAAACACTTTAACCCTCTTGCATTCGGAACCTCTGAACAGAAACTGCCCCTAGATTTCGCATTCCATCATGAAATCAGGTCAGGCACACATACTTGCTTGCCTTTTCAGTAAATCAATCAACCAATCAATCAACAAGTAAATAAATCCACAAATAAATAAACCCCAATCCAATCCAGTTATGTTGCTTATAATCCCGCCGACCACATAGGCCATATCAGGGCTATCACCTCGTCACATTTTAAAACTCGTATTAAAAGTGTGCGACTAATGTACAGTTAAAACGCGGTATAAAACCAACTCAACTGTCCTTGCTTGTATCGAAACACCCCGGCCAACCATAAGGGTCATCCCAGGACGGCCCCCGCGTCGTGGGAAAACCCACATCGATCACACTTAAAACAAGATAAAACCAAAACCGGGTTCCTTAAAACAACCTTGTCCTTAGAGACCAACCATACCACTTCCGCTCATATCAGACGAAAAAAAGCCCGATTCTCTCAGGAAGTTAAAAATGGTGCCTGGTGGAACATCCCGAAAGAGGATCTTCAGGGAGTCCACGGTAAAATGCTTGTGCCTAATATCCTGAACATCCCGACACTCCAGGAGCAGCAGATGCCTGACGGTCACACCGCACGTCACAAAAGTCACGCACCACGGGGTTCCCTGGCCTTTCAGCAAATAAACCCCCCATCGGTCACCTACAACAAGCCACCACAAACCACTCTCTCCCCCCCCCCCCCCAAACTCACATCCGGCGCTGGTTTTGAAGGAGAAGACGTCGGAAGGCTTGGAGACGTAGTAGTTGTTCATGACGGCCACGGTGGCCTCCATGTCGGTGTTGGGCAGCAGGTCTCCCACCTTGGCCGTGAAGCGGTTACCCACCAGGGAGGCCCGCGCCTTTTCCGGGGACACGTCCCACTCCCTCAGAGTGTCCTGCCTCTTCCCAGCCATCCAGAACTGGATCTGTCCCACGCACACACACAGAGAGAGAGGGTGAGAGAGGGAGAGAGAGGGTGAGACAATGTCTAACAGGCTGAGAGAGGAATGTTATAGAGGACAAGACAATGCCAACAAAGGACCAGACAATGCCAACAAAGTGGAATGTTACAGGGGACCAGACAATGTCAACAAAGTGGAATGTTACAGGGGACCAGACAATGACAACAAAGTGGAATGTTACAGAGGACAAGACAATGCCAACAAAGTGGAATGTTACAGAGGACAAGACAATGACAACAAAGTGGAATGTTACAGGGGACAAGACAATGTCAACAAAGTGGAATGTTACAGGGGACCAGACAATGACAACAAAGTGGAATGTTACAGAGGACAAGACAATGCCAACAAAGTGGAATGTTACAGAGGACAAGACAATGACAACAAAGTGGAATGTTACAGAGGACAAGACAATGCCAACAGACTGAAAGTGGAATGTTACAGAGGACCAGAGAATGCCAACAGACTGAAAGTGGAATGTTACAAAGGACAAGACAATGCCAACAAAGGACAAGACAATGCCAACAGAGTGGAATGTTACAGAGGACCAGAGAATGCCAACAAAGGACTAGACAATGCCAACAAAGGACAAGACAATGCCAACAGAGTGGAATGTTACTGAGGACCAGACAATGCCAACAAAGTGGCATGTTACAGAGATCAAGACAATGCCAACAAAGTGGAATGTTACAGGGGACCAGACAATGTCAACAGACTGAAAGTGGAATGTTACTCGTTCTCCTGAAAACAGTGCTGCAAATATCACAAGGTACAACAGGAGAGTAAAAAGAAAACTACACCTGACAAATAAGCAGACCTTACATGCCTGCAACAGCTCTCCCCCCCCACCCTCACCCCTCACCACCCCCACCAGAAAACAGGAAACTTGTCATGAACTATAAAAATCCCCAAGAAAAGTCTAGTTAAACAGGACTGCTTTGTTTTTTTGGCAGAATAATGGGGCGGTGTTCCTTCCCTCTTACCTTGAACCCTCGAAACTCTCCATTGAGCTGTGTGGGGGTGCTGTTGATCTGCCTGGCATCCATGTCCCACTGGATTACAGCCGAAGTGTCGCTCACCTCATACCGCCCTGCATTGGTGATGGCGATCTGAGGAACTGAACAAACAGGGAAGAAAGAACGTTTGTCAGTATCCAACTTGAAAACTTTGCTTGTGGAGGTTTTAAGTTTTAGAGCACAGTAGCAATAAGTCTTTCCGATGAGACTGTAAACCGAGGCCCTGTGTGCGAATGCATGCAGAGCATCTTGTGCACATATTAAATCCTGTTCTGCTTTTTGTAAGAGTAGGCCATTGTGTGCCAGTGGGAACAGATGACAATATTTACAAAACTGCATACACACGGGGACTGGATGAGAAAAAGCACATGAGTGCTTATTCCATTATCCTTGATATAAAAGAATAAATAAATAAATAAATAAATAAATAAAATATTTCATGCCTTTTCTGCAGTAGACAGTGCTAGGAACATGAAGCTACAAGGAGATAAGTTTGCATTCCGTTATTTTGACTGGTGTGGAATTACATTATTTAAAAGCAATGTCTATCAATGTTGTCACTGAACACTGGATAGTCAGTCCCCTGTTAAAAGAAGGGTATACAGTCACTGTTACAAGAAGGGAAGCAGAAATATACAGTCACTGTTACAAGAAGGGAAGCAGAAATATACTGTCACTGTTACAAGAAGGGAAGCAGAAATATACTGTCACTGTTACAAGAAGGGAAGCAGAAATATACTGTTACTGTTACAAGAAGGGAAGCAGAAATATACTGTTACTGTTACAAGAAGGGAAGCAGAAATATACAGTCACTGTTACAAGAAGGGAAGCAGAAATATACTGTTACTGTTACAAGAAGGGAAGCAGAAATATACTGTTACTGTTACAAGAAGGGAAGCAGAAATATACTGTTACTGTTACAAGAAGGGAAGCAGAAATATACTGTTACTGTTACAAGAAGGGAAGCAGAAATATACTGTCACTGTCACAAGAAGGGAAGCAGAAATATACTGTCACTGTCACAAGAAGGGAAGCAGAAATATACTGTCACTGTCACAAGAAGGGAAGCACAAATATACTGTCACTGTTACAAGAAGGGAAGCAGAAATATACTGTCACTGTTACAAGAAGGGAAGCAGAAATATACTGTTACTGTTACAAGAAGGGAAGCAGAAATATACTGTTACTGTTACAAGAAGGGAAGCAGAAATATACTGTTACTGTTACAAGAAGGGAAGCAGAAATATACTGTTACTGTTACAAGAAGGGAAGCAGAAATATACTGTCACTGTCACTGTCACAAGAAGGGAAGCAGAAATATACTGTCACTGTCACAAGAAGGGAAGCAGAAATATACTGTCACTGTTACAAGAAGGAAAGCAGAAATATACTGTCACTGACTGCTAAAAAAGGGAAGCAAAACATTTTGCAGTGTGCACTTGACCAAGAATTTAGGTAGCTTTTATTCATACATTTATTTATTCACGTATATCAAGGATAATAGATCTGCTAAATTTGTCAACTTCCACAAAGATATGATCAGAATGTACGTACTTTCCCTTTAAAAAAAAAAAAAAATCCCAACAAATGCTTCATGTCCAAACTTGCTGTGTGTGTGTGTGTGTGTGTGTGTGTGTGTGTGTGTGTGTGTGTGTGTGTGTGTATGTGTATGTGTGTGTGTGTGTGTGAGTGTTTGTGTGTGCGCGCGTGCATGCGTGTGTGTTTCTGTTTCTTTCTCTCACTCTTTCTTTCCTTCTCATTCTTACTTTCTTTTTCTCTCTCTCTCTCTCTTTCTTTCCTTCTTACGTACTTTCTTTCTTTCTTTCTCTCACTTTTTCTTTCTTTCTTTCTCTCACGTTTTCTTTCTTTCTTTCATTCCTCAGCTAGAGCTTTGAGATTCACCAATGGTTAAATTTTGTGTATGTGACCATTTTTACCATGATTTTGACAACCGCAATCATGTTTCCATATTTTTCCTTTTTTTTTCAGAATGAATATGGAAGAACACAGACAGAGGGTGCACAGGTCTGCTTTACATGTGGAATGAAATTTGACGACCCGGGTTTGATTCCCAGTCAAGGGGATTTTTCCTCTGGAGTTAACATCAGTGCTGACTCTACTCCCCCCAAAATACTTTCAGATGAGACTAAAAACCAAGGCCCCGTGCGTGAACACACGCAGAACATCTTGCGCACATGTTAAATCCTGTTCCACTTTTCGTAAGAGTAGGCCATCGTGTGCCAGTGGGAACAGATGACATTTACAAAACTGCATACACCCAGGACTGGATGTAAAAAAGCAAACAATTGCTATTCCATTATCCTCGATATAAAAGAATAAATAAATAAATAGATAAATAAAAAAATAAATACAGGAGATAACTGAACAAAATGAATTGCTGAAAGATGTATTACTGCTCTCAGTTGTATTGAAACCAAGAGCCTGTCTGAAGAAAGAGATTTATTTTTGGAGTTCACTTCACATTTTACAATAAGAGTAATACATGTATTGATTCATATAGGTAGGTTAAGGTAAAGGTGTCCAAATAACCTATGTGGTCGTTGGGGAACAAGGCAGAGACCTCAGCTTCTCTAGGGGCAAGCATATCGAGGGCAGCACCCATCTCCTCTACCTCGCTGCTTTACCTTCCCTGTCTCTAAAGAGGGCAGATACCCATTTACAGCTGGGTGAACTGGGGTGTACTGAAGCAAAGGCGTGCAAACGGTCACCCATCCACTTGATAACCATGCTCAACGCTACTTAACCTTAGCTTGGGAAAAGGAGTGCTCTGACCACTGCGCTATCCTATCACCTACTGATTGATATACTTTTCAATAAAATCAGAACAACCCACTTTAACTTTCCATGTTTCCTTTCATACTAACAGGGACCTTCAGGATACATCCTAAAAACAATCCAGAATTTCTGCACAGACTGTTGGAAGTCCTATGTACTGGAACATAATCATTTCTGATGTATTTCAGCTCTGAAGAATATGAGACGCTCCACCATGCAATGAGTCGCTTAGCACCTGACCACTTTTCTGCTAGGAGCCATTAAAGGCAGGTGGGGGGTCAGGTTGTTCATTTGAGATTTTGGTTTATTATCAGACCATTTTTCTACCTTGTAGTGAAATATCACTGCATAATTTTGTTTCATTTTGCCTTTAAACATGTTTTAAAAACACCAAAGCCCTCATTGTGGCCTCCTATTAGGATAATTAACCTGTCAATTTCTCATTTTGTCATTCCCTGCAGCCTTATCATTTCAACTTGTAATAACTTTTCATAGAATTGTCCCGATTTTCAATCTGTTATTGTGTATTGTATAGCCCTTTTATTGCAGATGAATAACATGTCAATAACTAAAAATTGACCTATGGTGCAATGCCACCCCTGTGGTGGAGCGTGACATATGTTTGTCAACAACTGCACTTTTGTTTATCATTATGCCATAAAAATGCGTGCATGTGTTAGTTTTTTTAGATTTTGTTCAATATCCTAATAAAACAGAGTACTGGTTTTAATTGATATTAATTTTGTCTTTACCAAAGAGTGTTATAACAATTTGGTTTATGTCATAAAATGTTAGCGTGTGTGTCATGAGTGTGTGTGTGTGTGCGCGAGCTGTGTGTGAGTGTGTGTGTGTGACTGTGAGTGTGGATGCGTTGGCATTCTGGTGCGTGTATGGGTGTTTGTGATTTTGTTTGAGTGAGTCAATGACTAGCTGATGTACTGCTGATTTCTGGGTGCTTTTCTTGTGATGATTGCATTCTGATATTTGGCTACTGTGTGTTGCGGGACCTTTTTTTTATGTTTACCTTTTTAAAGTATGGCTTGTACCTGCTTGAATTTCTCTGTCTGCGAGATAATAAAGTGTTTTTGAAGTTTGAAGTTTGAAAGACACCGTACTTACTGGCTTCCCCGGTGAATCCTCGGATTCTGGCAGGATCTTGCCGAGCAGAGCCGACACTGTTTTCCGCCTGTAACGTTATTATGTACGGCTCGTACACTTGCGCCCCGGCTGGATAGAAGTATTCGTGCGTCTCCCAATTGAATAAAGAGACCGGCTCCGGTTTAGTGTCGTAGCCCTCTCTCGAAATCTGAAGCTGGTAGTGAAATCCTTCTCCGTTCTGTTGGATCCGGGGAATAGGCTGGAGAAAAAAAAAAAAAAAAAAAAGATGTCACGATGATTCGTTTTTTCTTGAGGGCGATTTTTAACACTGCCACTACACAGCTGTCAGTTTCCCCCACTTCAAGCTCCTCTCAGCTGCTAATTATCCCACCCCATCCTAGCCCAGCTGGTGCTATTTATATAGCAGGAGCTGACCACACATGGACTAGGTAAAAGGAAGGAGCGCGCTAAATTTAGCACTCTTGCCTAGGCCCTACTGAGTGATGTTAGATTTGTGCACTGTGACTACTCAATGTCTGTGTGCACACACAATCTGCAATCTACTGACCGTGAGGTCTGAGAAGTAGTTTTCATTTCAAAACGCATCGAAGAATGGATAGAGAGTTCAATGCTGCTGTTTGTGAATGAGGGTTTTTCTTTCACTTCTGGTTTATAATATGAAATTCAAAATGGAGAAACAAGATTTTATATGATTTTTATTAGGATTTCAAAGCAGGTCTCACACACACACACACACACACACACACACACACACACACACACCACACACACACACACACAACAAACACAAACACACACACACACACAATACAACACAACACACAACACACACACACACACACACACACACACAACACACAACACACACAACACAACACACACACACACACACACACACACACCGCACGCACGCACGCACCACGCACCGCACGCACGCACGCACGCACACACACACCTACCTGGTATAAGTACTAAGCAGAAGTATGTTAAACCGAAGAACCAACCAACTCACACAATCATAATGATGGTAATGATAAATCAAGACTTTTCCTCACAGAGGTTAACCAGAATTGTGCCAAAATGTTCACTTCTCACTATCCTTTCCCTTTTACATCTCAAAAATAACATGAAAACACACATAAACACATTTCACCCCAGAGCATATCAGTTATCATTGGAGTATTACCAGGCTGCAGGTGTAAAGCAGAAATGGAAGAGGTTTCCAAAAGGAATGACTGAAATGCACGTTTGGAAAGATTGTTTCCCATACTGACTGTAGATCCATTTGCAAAAGCACGGCTTATGCTTCATCGTGAATAGAGAAAGATTGCTTCCCCAATAGATATGACTGTCTCATGTCTGCAATGTCACCTTGAGTGGTGGCTGTAGATATTTAACCATTGAAGTGGATCAGAGAGTTCATGTCAGATTTTGTATGGACTGTCCCTACAAATCAAAGCACAAAGCCACAATTGCAGAAGATGAAGCAAGTGTAAGATTTAAAATATCAATCCACGTACTTCAATCTTATCATCCACATCCTTCAATCGTATCATCCACGCCTTTCAATCTTATCATCCACATACTTCAATCTTATCATCCACATCCTTCAATCTTATCATGCACATACTTCAATCTTATCATCCACATACTTCAATCTTATCATCCACACACATACTTCAATCTTACCATCCACATCCTTCAATCTTACCATCCACATCCTTCAATCTTCTCATGCACATACTTCAATCTTATCATGCACATACTTCAATCTTACCATCCACATCCTTCAATCTATCATCCACATCCTTCAATCTTACATGCACATACTTCAATCTATCACACATACTTCAATCTTATCATCCACACACATACTCATCTTACATCCCATCCTTCAATCTTACCATCCACATCCTTCAACCTAGCATGAACACAACTCTGTAATGTCTACAAGTCGATATCAGAGAACATCTACAAGTCAATGTCTTCATGTGAATGTCTGCACGTTTTATTCATTCTATTTATTTATTCTTTTATATCGAGGATAATGGAGTAAGTACTCATCATTATGTGAATGTGAATCATGTCACCTGTTCCCACCGGCACACAATGGCCTACTCTTACGAAAAGCAGGAACAGGGTTTAACATGTGCACAAGTTGCACTGTGTGCATTCACACATGGGACCTTTGTTTACAGTCTCATCCAAAGGACTTTTGGGGAGAGTGGAATCAGCACTAATGTTAACTCTAGGGGAGAAAAATCCCCTCGAACGGGAATCAAACCTGGGTCATCAAATTGCAAGTGCAATGTTCTGACCACTATTTCATATTATCTCATTTTTATTTTATACTACTTTATGTCACAGCAGATTTCTCTGCGTGAAATTCGGGCTGCTCTCCCAAGGGAGAACGCGTCACCATAAGTGCAGTGCCTACCCATTATTTTTTTTCTTTTTCCTGTCTGCAATTGTATTTGTTTCTCTATCAGAGTGGCTTCTTTCTACAAAATTTCGCCAGGGACAACCCTTGTGTTGCCGTAGGTTCTTTTACGTGCGCTAAATGATGTGTAACACACGGGACCTTGATTTATCCTCTCATTCAAAAGACTAGCGCCCAGACCACCACTCATGGTCTAATGGATGGGGAAAAAGTTTGGGGCCCAAACGGGATTCGAACCACCGCTCACTCCGACCTAGACTTTTCACTTTCTAGGCAGGTGAGTTACCTCTAGACCACCAATCCACTAGGCTTTCCTGTCCCCAAGTGAATGTGTACAAGTATGAAAGCAGACCCAGAATTTTTTTTTCATTTATTTACTCTTTCATATCGAGGACTAAGTACTCATGTGCTTTTATTTTAACATCCAGTCCTCGTGTGTATGCAATTTCGTAAACCTTGTCATCCATTCCCACTGGCACACAATGGCCTGCTGTTCTACTCTTATGAAAAGTGGAACAGGATTTAACGTGTGCACATGATGTTATGCGTGTGTTCGCACTT
>CM060329.1:10126614-10149114 GCA_030674155.1 Stramonita haemastoma
CACACACACACACACACACACACACACACACACTCACACACACACACACACTCACAGACACACACACACACAGAGTACAGCAGACAGACGGCACACCTGATCAGTTGTTTTTTCTTCAACTAGAGTTTTTTTTAATTTTATTTATCTTTTTTTTTTTTACTCTATTAGTTTACCTGAATGTTTCAGACACAAAAACATGCAGGTAAACTGATAAGAGTAAAAAAAATGATAATAATAAAAAAATACACACAAAAAAACTGAAGCTCAAGAAATTTTTTAAAAACCTGAACTAAAAGCAGACAAAACTGAGTCAGTGTAACAAGCACAGACCATAAAAACCTGCACCAGAACTGGCTAGTACTGCACACTGCTGTAACATAATTATGTCGGTCCTCATGGAGTACAGCCACACCTCTGAGAGAAATTGTGCGTTCCCCAGCTTAACACTCTGGGGGTCGGTCACCCAGAATGTGCACTCTAGACTCACTCATCCACCTGGGAATCACAGGGAGACTGAAACCGCACACTGAATGAGAAGTTTGTGTGTATGACTATTTTGGACGTACCTGAACATGGATGTGAGTACAGGATAGCACACAACAATGCTCTGGACAAAGTCTGCTCTGTCACTCGCTCTCTCTCTCTCTCTCTCTCTCTCTCTCTGTCTCTCTCTCTCTGTCACTCTCTCTCTCTCTCTCTCTCTCTCTCTCTCTCTCTCTCTCTCTCTCTACCAGACAGTATACACTGTATACCTGTAAGTGTGCGAACGCCGCAGAACATCTTGCGCACACGTTAAATCTGTTCGCTTTTCGTAGAGTAGGCCATCGTGTGCGGTGGGAACAGATGACATATTTACAAAACTGCATACACACGGGGACGGATGAAAAAAAGCACATGATTGCTTATTCTGTTATCCTCGATATAAAAGAATAAATAAAAAAAAAATAAAATAAAAAAAATAAGTATATACATGTTCACACTCTTGCAGCAGCCAGCCTTCGTGACACTCACTGACCTTGGTAGCGAAGGTCCAGGCGTCGCGGTTGAAGGAGGTGTTGTACTGGATGACGAAGTACTGCACAGGGGCATTGTTGTAGCTACCGGGCATCCACACCACAGTGGCGTTGGCGTCGCACTTCTCGATCACCACTTTGCTGGGGGCATCCGGCCGATCTGAAAAGCATTTTTGGGTTTGTTGTTTTTTTTTTCAAAAAAAACCATTTTCATTCAGTTTTATCATGTTGTACATTGTTGTATATTATCATGAAATGCGGGTTTTTTTACATACATATAAAAAAAATATTAAAAAAGCAAGCAAAATACTCACACAAGGTATGATGAAATATAATAAAGCATTTTTTTTTTAATTAATTTTTATTTTATTTATTTTCTTTAATATTGAGGATAATGGACTAAGCACTCGGGTGATTTTTTAAAATTTTTTATATACAGTCCACGTGTGTATGCAGTTTTGTTAAATATTCTTGTCACCTGTTCCCACCAGCACTTAATGGCCTACTCTTACGAAAAGCGGGAACAGGATTTAACGTGTGCACAAGGTGTTCTGCGTGCGTTCTTACACAGGGCCTCGGTTTATAGTCTCATCCGATGGACTTTTAGGGAGAGTGGAGTGAGTACTGATGTTAACTTCAGGGGAAAAATCCCCTTGATCGGGAATCGAACCCCGGTCATCAAATTGCGAGCACAATGTTCTGACCACTAGGCTATCCCGTCCCCCAAAGCAATGGTTTTAGAGCTGGTTCATCTGCCTTCCAACACCTGTGGGGAAGCCGGGGGCCTAACTGTATAAATAGTATCCCCATCTTCTGGAAATGGTGTGCTAGAAATTCCCTCTTTTCTATCACTCTCTTTGTCTCTGCCTGGTTTCTTTTCTTTTGTCATTTTCTTTTTGTATATTTTCTCTCTCTCTCTCACACACACACACACAACCACACACACACACACACACACACACACACACACACAAAACACACTCACACACACACACACACACACACACACACACACACACACACACACACACACACACACCACACATACACACACACACACACGCACACACACACACACGCACACCCCACACACTCACACACACACACACACACACACACACACACACACACACACACAAAATACAAACACACACACACACACACACACACATACACACACACACACTTACACACACAATACACACACACACACACAAACAAAAACACATACACAAACACACACATCTCACACCACACACACACACACACACACACACACACACACACACACACACACACACACACACAAAACACACACAACACAACACAACACAACACACACACACATACAAGGCATTCCCAATCACACAGACAGACAGACAAACAGACAGATACAGACAGAAAGACAGACAGACAGAGACACACACACACACACACACACACACACAAAACACAAACACAAACACATGCACAAGGCAGTCCCAATCACGCAAAGAGACAGATGGACAGACACACACACAAGGCAGTCCCAATCATGCAGACAAACAGACAAGACAAGACACACACACATACACACACACACACACACACACACACACACACACACACACACACACAACACACACACAACACACACACACACACAACACACAACACACACACACACACACACACAAAAGACAAGACAAGACAAGACAAGACAAGACAAGACAAGACAAGACAAGACAAGACAAGACAAGACAAGACAAGACAGGACAAGACAAGACAAGACAGGACAGGACAGGACAGGACAGGACAAACAAGACAAGACAAGACCAGAACAAAACAACAGCAGCGACGATGACAGACACACACCGCACCAACCTTTCACAGTCAGCATGGCCGAAGCCTCGGCGCTGTCCAGGCCGTTGGTGGCGATGCAGGTGTAGGTGCCCGAGTCGCGGATGATGGTGCCCGAGATGGTCAGCGAGTTGTCCTGGATGTTGGTGGTCATGCGCTGCACCACCGTGGAGATCTCCTTGTTGTCCTTCAGCCACTTGATCTGCAGCTTCTCCACCTGGGAACCGCCAACACCACCAACGTCAATATACACAAAAGGTAAAAAAAAAAAGGTTGAAAGGTGTCTCCCCCCTTAACCTACTGTGGTGTTGTTAAAGAGGAGGAGCGAGGTGTCAGAGACCACCCAGCCCCATTACCCTGTCTCCACCCCAGTTCCCCACCTCCCCCTCTTCTAATCTAAAAAGGTAAAGGTGTCCCATAACCTATGTGGTCGTAGGGGAGCGAGGCATCAGAGACCTCAGTTACTCTAGCAGCCAGCATATTGAGGGCAGCGCCCGTCTCCTCTCCCTCGATGCTTTACCTTCCCTGACCCAAAAGATACCAGGTACTACCCATTGACAGCTGGGTGAACTGGGAAACTGTACTGAAACCAAGGCACCCATCCAACAGGTAACCACGCTCGATGCTGCTTAACCTTAGCTAGGGGGGAAAGCGAGTGCTCTGACCACTGAGCTTATCCCGCCCCTAAACAAACATGGCTGAAAAAAAAAAGCAAACATGGCTGACAAGACAGCAAAACATGGAAGACAACAAGGCATAATAAACATGTTCCAGACAGGACAGACAGCAGACAGGTAACAGAGGAAAAAGTTTTCCTTTTTGACTTACTTCTTCAGGGTCGGTGGTTCCAGAGCAGGTGAACTTGGCGTCAGTGCCAGCGTTGACCTCCAGATCCATGGGCGCCTGTTCGATCTGCGTCTTGCGTCTGACCAGCAGTAGGCCACTGGCGCTGGTCTTGTTGAAAGAGTTCTCTGCTTCACAGCGAAACAGGCCTGCGTCTGACAGCACCACATACTGGCAAAAAACAACACATGGTGCCTTCAGTGAACTTGTGAGTGTGATTCAGATTCAGATTCAAAATATTTATTGCCATTTAAGTCATGCAGACCTATTTGACACAACAAAACAATCATCAGTTTTAATTATCTTTCTGCCCAAATGATGTCCACTAAAAACATGTTGCATTCTACTTTTCTTTGTCTCGTTTCTCCATACATTCATTCACATATCTAATGATATCTGCTTGATAGATGTCAACTGTGATTATGTCGCTTAACTTATCTATACATTGTTTACATTCTTTGTCTCTTGTTTTAATCTTTGGTAACAAATTGTTTCTAAGTTCATCATATAAGACACATTCATCGAGTAAATGAAATTTGTCTTCTATTTTGTCAGTTTTTACATTTTCTGTCCTCTCTGGGCATATTTTGGTGCCTCCCTTTCTCTATCATTAAAATGTGACAACTTATGCGAAATTTACAAAAGGTAATTTTATTGGTTTTGTTTTCATAGTTTATTAAATATGGTTCCATCCTGTACTCTTTGGTAACAAAATCATAAAATTTTAGCTTTGCACACTGTTTCTTCTGGTAGATCCAGAATGTTTTATACATAGCCTCAAGCTATGTGTGTGTGCGTGTGTGTGTGGAGGGGGGGGGAGGGGGGTTTTGTGTGTGTGTGTGTGTGTGTGTGTGTGTGTGTGTGTGTGGTGCGTGCGTGCGTGCGTGCGTGCGTGCGTGCGTGCGTGCGTGGTGTGGTGGTGTGTGTGTGTGTGTGTGTGGTGTGTGTGTGGTGTGTGTGTGGTGTAGTGTGGTGTAGTGTGGTGGTGGTGGGGGTGGGGTGGGGTTGTGGTGGGGTGGGGTGGGGTGTGGTGGGGTGTGGTGTGGTGTGGTGTGGTGTGGTGTGTGTGTGTGTGTGTGTGTGTGGTGTGCGTGGGGGGGTGTGGGTGGTGTTTGTGTGTGTGTGTGTGTGTGTGTGTGTGTGTGTGTGTGTGGTGTGTGTGTGTTGTGTGTGTGTGTGTGTGTGTGTGTGTGTGTGTGTGGTGTGTGTGTGTGTGTGTGTGTGTGTGTGTGTGTGTGTGTGTGTGTGTGTGTGTGTGTGTGTGTGTGTGTTGTGTGTGTGTTGTGTGTGTGTGTGTGTGTGTGTGTGTGTGTGTGTGTGTGTGTGTGTGTGTGTGTGTGTGTGTGTGTGTGTGTGTGTGTGTGTGTGTGTGTGTGGTGTGTGTGTGTGTGTGTGTGTGTGTGTGTGTGTGTGTGTGTGTGTGTGTGTGTGTGTGTGTGTGTGTGTGTGTGTGTTGTTGTGTGGTGGGTTGTGTGTTGGTTGTGTGTGGTGTGTGTGTGCATTGTGTGTGTGGTGTGTGTGTGTATTGTTTGTGTCTGTGTGTCTGTGAAAGTGGGTATGTGTGACTTGGAGAGAACAAACACAGAAAGAAGTTCAGAGGAACAGAAAAAAATGTATAAATAAATCCATTCACCCACTGAATACGTGAAAAAGACAGAGAGGGAAAATGACAGAAAATGGAGAGGAGAACGATGAAAAGAATGTCCGATCAAATCAAGTTTCTTTGGTGTTTTTTTTAAATGCCTCATAATTCAAGCATCTCTGAAAAGCCTCATCTTTTTCTTGACTAAACAAAAATTGAAATAACTCACACAACTGTAGATGTTATGACCAGTAAAAATCATAAACACATTCTATACTTAACCTAAAAAAAAATCTGCCAAGATTTCAGTCATTTATCTTATGCACCTCCAAGACAGAAATTGGGTATAAAAAAAAAATTGGACAGTTTCAACCTGTTACCAAACTGTTCATCTGCTATCTTAAGGAGAACCCCCATGAATCCCCCTGTCAGACTGCCTGCCCCTAATCTTTATCAGTTTAAGAAAAAGTGTACTTCAGCTTGTCCACACTACTGTTTCCCCTTAACCCTGATATGTGTACAGATCCCCTTTACCCTGATGTATGTACAGATCCCCTCCACCCTGATGTATGTACAGATCCCCTC
Organism: Stramonita haemastoma; assembly: GCA_030674155.1. NCBI lineage: Eukaryota > Metazoa > Mollusca > Gastropoda > Neogastropoda > Muricidae > Stramonita > Stramonita haemastoma. Next base: position 10,132,477 of record CM060329.1, read on the forward strand.
TACCCTGATGTATGTACAGATCCCCTCCACCCTGATGTATGTACAGATCCCCTCCACCCTGATGTATGTACAGATCCCCTCTACCTTGATGCACACACACCCTTCCTTTACCCTGATGTATGTACAGATCCCCCCTACCTTGATGCACAACCCCCCTTCCTTTACCTTGATGCACACCCCCCCTTCCTTTACCTTGATGCAAACACCCCCTTCCTTTACCTTGATGCACACCCCCCCTTCCTTTACCTTGATGCACACCCCCCCTTCCTTTACCTTGATGCACACACCCCCCTTCCTTTACCTTGATGCACACACCCCCTTTCCTTTACCTTGATGCACCCCCCCCCCTTCCTTTACCTTGATGCACACACCCTTCCTTTACCTTGATGCACACACCTCCTTTCCTTTACCTTGATGCACACACCCCCTTTCCTTTACCTTGATGCACACACCCCCTTTCCTTTACCTTGATGCACACACCCCCTTCCTTTACCTTGATGCACACACCCCCTTCCTTTACCTTGATGCACACACCCCCTTTCCTTTACCTTGATGCACACACCCCCTTCCTTTACCTTGATGAAGAGGTCCCCGGTGGGCTGGATCTTGTAGCGGCCCCCGGTGATCTGCTGTTCGTCCTTGAACCAGGTGATGATGGGGTCCGGTTTGCCGGTCACCCGGCACGTGATGCTGATGGATGTGCCCTCAGCCACCACCTTCCGGTTGTCCGGCGGCTTGATGATGGTGGGGGCCTCCGCTGAAACCACCACACACCACAGCTGTCAGTTTCCTCCCCCCACTTTCAGCTCCTCTCAGTTTGCTCATTATCCCGTCCCATCCCTGTCCATTTGGTCCGGCTGGTGCTATTTGTAGCAGGAACTGACCACACTTGGAGACTAGGTTAAAAAGGAAGGGGCGAGCTAAATTTAGCATTCTTGATGTTGAATTTGTGCGCTGTGCCCTGCCCCCCCCCCCTCCCCCTCCCCCGCCACTGATGCTGTGTCCACCTCAGCTATAAGTGTCTGCAGGCCGCCTTGCCATCGATTCCCAAAGCCAAGACTTACCACCACCACCACCACCACCACCACCACCACCACCGCACCACCACCACCACCACTGTCACCACCACCACCACCACCACCACCACCACCACCACCACCACCACCACCACCACCACCTACACACCACCGACCGGTGGCTCGATGATGGTGGGGGCCTCCGCTGAAACAACACACAGCCCTGACCGCTGTGGGATCTTTTATTCTTTACTTATTTATTCATTCTTTTATATCGAGGATAATGGAATAAGCACTTGTGTGCTTTTTTTGTTTACATCCAGTCCCTGTGGGTATGCGGTTTTGCAAATGTGGCTGTATCTTTTTTCTTTTCTTTTTTTTTTTCTAGCAATTTTCGTGGGGGGGGGTTTGCAGTTTTTGTTTCTTGACACATTTAAAAATCATATTCCAAAGTATCAAACATTTAAAAATCATATTCCAAAGTATCAGAGTCCAATTCAGTTCATAAAGCTTAAGTCATAGGGAGAGTTTTTTGCCTACGGGTTGGAAAAGGCGGCTACAGCTATTTCTTTTTAGCGATTTCCGTGTTTTTTGCAGTTTTGGTTTCTTCAAACATCTAAAAATCACATTCCAAAGTATAAGAGTCCTATTCCGTTCATAAAGCTTAAAAGCCATGTTGCCGAGGTCTTCTGATCAAGGCACAAGTACACAGTTTAAGAAACTTTAAACCCAAATTTCTCAAAATGGCCGTCTCACCACTTTGTGAATTCAAACTTTGCTTTTAGTCAAGCTAAAGCAAAAACAGGTACAGTATTGTAAAGCTTAATGATTGAGCTTTTTCACTATCAACATCTGAAAAATGATACAAAGGCACTTGATGTGCCTTTTGTGAAAGTGCATCACATTTTTTCCCCTATCTATCAACCCATGAGTGGCAGTCTGAGGCGTTTTACCTTTCAGATGAATTCGTCAAAGGGCCCATACGCAACATGCATTTTAAGCATGTATAAAATTGAAGCGGAAAAAAAAATGCATGCAGCAACAAAGAAAAAGAAGATCATGCAAAGTCATGTGGAAAAAGCCGCCTGCTCCTGTTGGAAAGAGTTCTGATATCGGCAGGTTTTTGTTGTTGTTAGGTTTCCTTTTTACCATGTGTGGCCCCACCACTGTGGCTTATGCTTCCATGAAGAAAGCAAGTCGTGATTCCATGCAGAAAAATCAGCCTGAATACAGAGGCTTGGCAATGTAACACAAATGATAAAAGTGACACAATATACTTAGTTCCTTCTGATACGTTTTTTACAGTCCAGCCAAGAACAATGCTTACATACAAGGCTGATAAATATGTACAAGACTGCTGACATTTTCAAGAATCAATGAACAAGATCTTCTTTATAATATGTGGATTATCTAACAGCAACCACAAACTAGTTTCTTCAAATCAAAGAAGTAATTGTATCAAACAACACTCTGCTGTTTTCTTTTACAGATGTATAAATGAGTATTCAGTTGAACATCACACGACATTCTTCACAAAATCTGTAGTTTCAAGCAAGTCCCAATGAACAACAGATGTTTGGTGACTCAAAAGTTTAAGGTAAAGGTAAAGGTGTCCCATAACCTATGTGGTCATAGAGGAGCAAGGTATCAGAGACCTCAGCTTCTCTAGGGGCCAGCATATTGAGGGCGGCGCCCATCTCCTCTCCCTCGCTGCTTTACCTTCCCTGACCCTAAAAAAGGGCAGGTACCCATTTACAGCTGGGTGAACTGGGGGACTGTACTGAAACCAAGGCGCGCAAATGGTCACCCATCCACTTGGTAACCACGCTCGATGCTGCTTAAATCTTAGCTTGGGGAAGGCGAGTGCTCTGACCACTGAGCTATCCTGAAGTTTATCCCTGGTTATACAGTCTCTCTCCGCTTTCACAAAGTGCAAGTCTGGGGTGACTAAGTATATGTAACAATAATCTCTCTTTTTCTGTCTGTCACCCCAAAAATTCCTTCAGGACGCTTTACCATTTGTCAAGCTAAAGTGCATATTATTATCTATCAAATGTGGATATTTTTTCGACAAGTGTGGATTAACATGCATAAGATGTTGATATTCTTTTGACAGGTGCGATGTGTTTTTTGTCACCAATTACTGAACTGAAGTGCATTTTTTGGTCACCTATTATTGAATAGAAGTGATTTTTGTCACCAATTATTGAACAGAAGTGCGTTTTTTGGTCACCTATTATTGAATAGAAGTGATTTTTGTCACCAATTATTGAACAGAAGTGCATTTTTTGGTCACCTATTATTGAATAGAAGTGATTTTGGTCACCAATTACTGAACATAAGTGCGTTTTTTGTCATCAATTATTGAACAGAAGTGTGATTTTTGTCACCAATTACTGAACTGAAGTGCATTTTTTGGTCACCAATTATTGAATAGAAGTGATTTTTGTCACCAATTATTAAACAGAAGTGAGTGATTTTTGTCACCAATTATTGAATAGAAGTGTGATTTTTGTCACCAATTATTGAATAGAAGTGTGATTTTTGTCACCAATTACTGAACAGAAGTGAGTGATTTTTGTCACCAATTATTGAACAGAAGTGTGGTTTTTTGTCACCAAGTAAAAAAAAATTGTCAAGCTGGTGGGACGGATAGCCTGGTGGTCAGAACATTGGGCTGGCAATTTGACGACCTGGGTTCGATTCCAGTCGAGGAGATTTTTCTCCTGGAGTTAACATCAGTGCGGACTCCACTCTCCCCCGAAGTCCTTTGGATGAGACTATAAACCGAGGCCCCGTGTGCAAACGCACACAGAACATCTTGCGCACACATTAAATCCTGTTCCGCTTTTTGTAAGAGTAGGCCATCGTGTGCCTGTGGGAACAGATGACACTTACAAAACTGCATACACACGAGGACTGGATGATGTGAAAAAGCACTAGAGTGCTTATCCCATTATCCTCAATATAAAAGAATAAAATAAAAAATTTTAAAATAGCGAAATAAAAAAAAAAGCTATGAACAAGCAAAGCTTGTGTGTGTGTGCGTGTGTGTGCACGTCGTTCAAATTTGCTGAAACTGTAAATTGTTATTGATTGCTTGTGTGTTGTATAGGTCGAATGCAAAAGCGCTTTGATTTTGTTTTTACAAGATATAGCACTACACAAATTCCATGTATTATTATTATCATCATTATTATTATTATTATAACTATTATTATTATTATTATTATCATCATTATTATTATTATTAAAGCTGCTTACAGAGGACGTTGAGGAAGACATCGCCCCAGATGTAGCCGTGCTTGTTGGTGGCGTTGCACTGGATCACCATGGCGTCTTCGCGCGTCAGGTCTGTGAACACAATGCGGTCTGGTCGAGGCCGCTTGAAACGGGCCGGGGTTATCCTGCTGTCGTCCACCTCTGCAGAAGTCAAGTCAAGTCAAGTCAAAAACACTTTAATCATCCCTGAAGGGCAATTACAATACTGACAGGCGTATCGATACGAATCATCATCAAAAGATACAAGATAGCTATATTTCATATTTGTTCAAACATTATACCTTTAAATAAAAATATCACAATACACGCTCGTAGGCGCGCGTGCACGCAGGCACGCGCGCGCGCGCACACACACACACACACACACACACACACACACACACACACACACACACACACACACACACACACACCCAACACCACCACCACCAACACCAACACCACCAACACCACCACCACCAACACCACCAACACCACCAACACCACCAACAACACCACCAACACCACCAACACCACCAACACCACCAACAACAACACCAACACCAACAACACCAACACCACCACCAATATATGGACACAATGTTATTAAAACCTTTGACTAGAAAAGACATAACCACTATTATTTACACATGTATGTACGTACACACTCACACACGCCCATATACATGCACACACGTTGGCATACACACAAACACGCCCCCCTCCCCCCACACATCATCCACTTACACCCTCTCTTTCACACACACACATACCAATAAATGCAATGAAGACCAAATCACACAGCAAAGATGCATAACAAAATGTGAAAAAAAAGTCTTTTATCCTTTCATGTCTTGCTAAAAAAAAGAAAATGTTTGCAGGAAACCTGACAAAAGGCAATGAAACAAGTTTGATAAGAGGGCAATGGCCAAACCTGACAAAAGGCAATGAAACCAGGTTGATAAGAGGGCAATGGCCAAACCTGACAAAAGGCAATGAAACCAGGTTGATAAGAGGGCAATGGCCAAACCTGACAAAAGGCAATGAAACCAGGTTGATAAGAAGGCTATGGCAAAACCTGACAAAAGGCAATGAAACCAGGTTGATAAGAGGGCAATGGCCAAACCTGACAAAAGGCAATGAAACCAGGTTGATAAGAAGGCTATGGCAAAACCTGACAAAAGGCAATGAAACCAGGTTGATAAGAGGGCAATGGCCAAACCTGACAAAAGGCAATGAAACCAGGTTGATAAGAGGGCAATGGCAAAACCTGACTTTACCATTGTAAGGCACTCCATTGATGAACCAGTAGTACTGGGGTTCAGGAATGGATTTGGCCAGACAGTTGAATTCAGCTGTGCCCCCCACTCCTATTTCCACATCCTTCGGTTCCAGCAGCCAGTAGGGACGAGCTGAAACATGGCATCATCATCATCATCATCATCATCATCATCATCATCATCATCATCATCATCATCATCATCATCATCACGCGTAGAGTGTGAGTGTTTGTGACATTTTATTTCAAGTTATATAATGTTTGAACAAATAAGAAATGTAGCTCCTTCGTGTGTTTGATTATGATTTGTATCAATATGCCTGTCAGTATTGTAATTGCCCTTCAGGGATGATTAAAGTGTTTTTGACTTGACTTGACTTGACTTGACTCATCATCATCATCATCATATCATCATCATATCATCATATCATCACCATCATCACCAGTATCATCATTATCACATTATCATCACCATTATCACATCATCATCATCACATTATCACATCATCATTGTCGTCATCACCATCATTATTGTCATCATCACCGTCATCATCATCACCATATCATCATTATCACATCATCATTATCGTCATCATCACCATCACCATACCATCATTATGACACCATCATCATTATCAACGTATCATCATCATCATCACATCATCATCACATCACCAGCCTGGCATCATCATCACAGTATATGTACCCCAACTAACACCAGCGACAACAATCAAAGCTATATCATCTGATAATCATCATTATCAATCATGATTAACAATGATAATTACCCAAAGAACCATGATGCAAAGCGAAATCTAAGGGCAGTTTGTGTTCAGAGACACCGAATGCAAAAGGGTTAATAACCACCACCAAAAAAAAAAAAAAAAAAAAAAAGACAAGAAGAATTTTAACATTTCTCCATAGAGACTCACACTCAACACGAACAGTGACGGTTCTGGAGACGCGTGTCTGGGTGTTGGTGTTTGTGGCCCAACACTCGTAGGTGCCGGCATCGTCAAACTGCAGGTTCTCGATCATCAGCTCTTGTCCAAAACTGCGAATCTTGGCCCGGTCTGGCAGAGTCGCTCGGTCTGTCCGTTCCCAGTGAACATCGGGGGTGGGGCTGCACGAAGAGAGCACAGTTCCGTACACCGCTTTCTGTTTTTTCACTATGCTTGTGTCTGCACAGTGGAGAGGATTTTTCTCCTGGAGTTAACATCAGTGCCGACTCCACTCTCCCCCAAAGTCCTTCAGATGAGGCTATAAACCGAGGCCCCGTGTGCGAATGCACGCAGAACATCTTGCTCACACGTTAAATCCTGTTCCGCTTTTCGTAAGAGTAGGCCATCGTGTGCCGGTGGGAACAGATGACATTTACAAAACTGCATACACACGGGGACTGGATGTAAAACAGCACACGAGTGCTTATTCTACTATCCTTGATACAAAAGAATAAGCTACAAAAGAATTGTGAGTCAGGGCTACAGAAGAATTGTGTGTCAGGACTAGAGAAGACTTGTGTCAGGGCTAAAGAAGAAAATTTTGTGTTTCAGGGCTAAGAAAGAATTGTCAGTCAGGGTTAAAGAAGAAAATTTACTGAGTCAGGGCTAAAGAAGAAAATTTTGTGTCTCAGGGCTAAGAAAGAATTGTCAGTCAGGGTTAAAGAAGAAAATTTACTGAGTCAGGGCTAAAGAAGAAAATTTTGTGTTTCAGGGCTAAAGAAGAAAATTTTGTGCGTCAGGGCTAAGAAAGAATTGTCAGTCAGGGTTAAAGAAGAAAATTTACTGAGTCAGGGCTAAAGAAGAAAATTTTGTGTTTCAGGGCTAAAGAAGAAAATTTTGTGTTTCAGGGCTAAAGAAGAAAATTTTGTGTTTCAGGGCTAAAGAAGAAAATTTTGTGTTTCAGGGCTAGAGAAGAAAATTTTGTTTCAGGGCTAAAGAGGAAAATTTTGTGTTTCAGGGCTAAAGAAGAAAATTTTGTGTTTCAGGGCTAAAGAAGAAAATTTTGTTTTCAGGCTAAGAGAAAATTTGTGTTTCAGGGCTAAGAAGAAAATTTTGTGTTTCAGGGCTAGAGAAGAAAATTTTGTGTTTCAGGGCTAAAGAAGAAAATTTTGTGTTTCAGGGCTAAAGAAGAAAATTTTGTGTTTCAGGGCTAAAGAAGAAAATTTTGTGTTTCAGGGCTAGAGAAGAAAATTTTGTGTTTCAGGGCTAGAGAAGAAAATTTTGTGTTTCAGGGCTAAAGAAGAAAATTTTGTGTTTCAGGGCTAAAGAAGAAAATTTTGTTTCAGGGCTAGAGAAGAAAATTTTGTTCAGGGCTAAAGAGGAAATTTTGTGAGTCAGGGCTAGAGAAGAAAATTTTACGAGTCAGGGCTAGAGAAGAAAATTTTGTGTGTCATGGCTAGAGAAGAAAATTTTACGAGTCAGGGCTACAGAAGAATTGTGTGTCAGGACTAGAGAAGACTTGTGTCAGTGCTAATGAAGAAAATTTTGTGCGTCGGGGCAACAGAAGAAAATATTGTGAGTCAGGGCAACAGAAAAAAAATTTGTGAGTAAGGGCTACAGAAAAAAAATTTGTGAGTCAGGACTAAAGAAGAATTGCACTCCGCACACAGTGCACAAATCCAACATCACTCAGTAAAGCCTAGTCAAGAGTGCTAAATTGAGTGCGCTCCCTCCTTTTACCTAGTCCATGTGTGGTCAGTTCCTGCTATAAATAGTACCACCTGGCCCCAACTGGGCTGGGAGGGGAGGGGATAATTAGCAGCTGAGAGGAGCTGAAAGTGGGGGGGGGAACTAACAGCTATGCACGCCCTTTCTAGGCTCCCTCCATTCCCGGAATACTGACTTGCCGGAGAAGATGCACTTGACGGTGAAGTTGTCGCCCCGCAGACCAAAGTGATCTTCTGGTGAGGCCCACAGGTACTTCACAGGCAGCAGCTCTGACGTCGCTGAAAACACAAAACACTGGGGGCATCAGTCAACACGTACGGCCCGGTCTGTCTGTCGGTTTTGGATTGCTCTTCACCTTTATATTTTCAAAGCCCGTTAGTGTCCCCATAACCTGTGTGGTCGTAGGGGAGCAAGGCGTCAAAGACCTCAGCTTCCCTAAGGGGTCTGCGTGTTGAGGGCGGCGCCCATCTCCTCTCCCTCGCTGCCTTATCTTCCCTGACCCTAAAGAGGGCAGGTACCCATTTACAGACGGGTGAAATGGGGGAACTGTACTGAAGCCAAGGTGCACAGTCACCCATTGGTCTCTAAAAATGAAGAAAAAGGGACATTTTTCCCCTTTTCTCATCCTCACTGGCAGCTTGTGAAAAAAAGATGAGCCTAGAATACAATGAATGTGTGTGTGTGTTTATTTTAGTTTATTTTTTATATAGAGGATAATGGAATAAGCACTCATGCGTTTTTTAACATCCAGTCCCTGTGTGTATGCAGTTTTGTCAATCTTGTCATCTGTTCCCACCGACACACAATGGCCTACACTTACGAAAAAAGGGACAGGATTTAATGTGTGTGTGCGTGCGTGCGTGCGTGCACACGCACGCATGCCTACCTGCCTACCTGCGTGTGTTCCTCAGTTTAACCTTATTACAAAAAATAACTTTTGGGATGGAAGGGGTAAGTTCTGTGAGCAAAGAGTTTTGGAGGAATTAATTGATAACAATGTGGCCCGTGAGTTATTATTCAACATTTACCTTGTTATGCTCACCTGATACTTTTTGGTACAAAACTGTGGAGGACAGACAGCTTTTGTCATGTGTAGGTCAAGCAGAGATTTTTTTTCCTTTTTATTTTTTTTTAGATTGGAAATTCCTTTATAAAAAAAAACACGAAAACTGGCTGACTTCCCTCATGCAAATTCACTAATACTTACTTACTGTTCTATCTAGGCTTGGCTATGCAAATTCCCTGCTTGCAAGCTGTCCCAAGCTTTTAATAGAGAAACTACGAAAGGTACAAAACTCAGCTGCCCGATTGGTACTCAAAACAAAGAAGCGTAATCACATCACACCTGTATTACGAAATCTGCACTGGCTTACAAGCCAAACTCGTATCCAGTACAAAGTTATGATGCATTGTCATAATTTCTTTTGAACAAAGTTCCAGCATACTTCTCCGATACTCTTTCTGTGTAAAATCTAAGTGTATATGTCAAAGTCCTTCAAATGAGACTATAAACCAAGGCCCAATGTGCGAGCACACACTAAGCATATTGCACACACACTAAAAACCTGTTCTGCCTTTTGTATGGGTAGGCTGTTGTGTGCTGGTAGGCATGAATGACATTAATGAAAAAAAAACAAAAAAAAACAACAAAACAGCATGCACACAGGTGTCATGTTAAGACACCATCCCTGAAACAAGAATGTGGCTACCTAAATGGTTGGGGGAGGGGGCAAAGAGGGGGGAGGGGTGAGGGGGGGAACAGTCACATACACATAATCTCACCATTGGTGAACCTTGGAGCTCCAGCCAGGAAACGAGAAAAAACACCCAAAAAACAAACAAAAAACCAAAAGAAAGAAAAAAAAGGTAAATGCTTACATCCCTGAGGTCTGATGAAGTGCTGAGGGCCCTGTGTGGCCTCCTCATCTTGCCGTTCATGGCCATGCAGGCATAAGCCTTGCCCCCCATGGCATCGCTCGCCTTCACGTTGGTGATGCGCAGACGATCTGCACAGGCACAGCCACTTAGGTTTTTAACATCCCTCGTTTGACAGCCACAACGTTTTCTTCTTCAGCAAAACATTTCACAAGCATGAATGCAGGTAGGGTATACATACACATACAGAAGTAAAATAAAAAGTCATGCAAATACTTACACATACAATGCATCTATATTCTTGTTCATAAATAAATTTATTCCTCTCGCTATCACGACCCCCAAGTTTTCTTTCCCCCCTAACCCTACTAATCCTACTTCTCCCTCTTTCTCTCTCTCTCTCTCTCTCTCTCTCTCTCTCTCTCTCTCTCTCTCTCTCTCTCTCTCTCTCTCTCCTCTTTTAATTAAAGTCTTCTGTTATCACTGTAAGTACAAAGACAAGAAACTGAAGACACATGCATGTACGTGCACATACATACATCGTATCTCACGTGCGTAACACACACACACACACACGCACACGCCACACACACACACGCACACGCACACCACACACACACATACAATGACTGACAGACTGACTTATTGACAGTGTGTGTGTGTGTGTGTGTGTGTGTGTGTGTGTGTGTGTGTGTGTGTGTGTGTGTGTGTGTGTGTGTGTGTAGTGTGTGTGTCTGTGTGTGTCGTGTGTGTCTGTGTCTCTGTGTGTGTGTGGTGTGTGTGTTGTGTGTCTCCTCTCTCTCTCTCTCTCTCTCTCTCTCTCTCTCTCTCTCTCTCTCTCTCTCTCTCTCTCTCTCTCCCAATGTATTTCCTTCCTTTACTTCTCAACGACTCAATGTGGTTTGATTCACATAAAATAAGATCACATTATAAAATAAGACTGCTGAAATGAGAGTAAACATGACAAGTCATTTTCTTTTTCCATTTTACATTTTGATGATAGGGTCTTTGTAGAACTTTCTGCATTTGCATGGGCATCTTACATAATTACAATATGTCCTCTCTGTCCTCCTCCTCCTCCGTTGATATTATAACAAATCTTAATGCACAAAAATGTGGTCAACAACATACTGCAGCATTCAGAATTATGACACTGCAAGTCTCCCATGATCTTACAGATCACCATAATTGTCATCATAATGGCCATCATTAACATTACCAACATCATGACCATGATGATCACAACCATAATTGTTATCATAATGACCACCATCAATATTACCATCATCATGACCATGATGATGACAACCATAATCATAAAAAAATTTATTAAAAAAAAAAAAAAGACAACCATGATCTTTATCATAATCCCGACCACCATCAACATTACCATCATCATAGACCACCATCAACATTACCATCATGACAATGACCACTCACACTCATGGTCCATGGACACTCTGGTCATGACCATGATGACGACAACGACAACCATAATAATCATCACCATCATCAAGTTACCACCATCAACATTACCATCACCATCATCGTGACAATGACCACTCACACTCGTGGTCCATGGACACTCTGGCGTCATAGTTGACGGGCTCATAGCCGCCCTCAGGGTCCTTGATGATCCAGTAGACGCTGGGTGGGGGCACGCTGTCTGGAGGCACACAGTCCAGGGTCACCGGGGTGCCCAGCTGAGGGTACGCATACTTGTCTCCGCTGATGACAAAGTTCTGCACACAACACACCACAGCTTCACCTCAACAGTTTTGTTTTGTTTTGATTATTTTCTGTTTTTTGTTGGGGGTTTTTTTTTGGGGGGGAGGGGGTTGTTCTTAACCTAGAACTCCTGAGGTTTTTCATCAGTGAGATTTTGCATGATATGTGACCATTTTTGCCCACCATGAAGGGTGTTAAAATATTTTTAAAATTATAAAAAAAAAAGGACAACCGTAATCTTGTTATCACAGTCGTGACCATCATCAACATTACCATCATCATGACCATGATGATGACAACCACATTCATAATTTTTTTTTTTTTTTTTTAAAGACAACCATAATCTCATTATACAAAATGCTTCATTTTTTCTGCAAAAACTACCATCATGTTCTGCCATATTGTTCTGAAAGTGATGCTGCATGTGCATAGACTCAATTGCATAATAAGGAGAGACCAGTCTCTGAACAACAGCAGATGCCATTTTCAACTTTGGGATTTATTTTTTGTTGTTGACAAAATCGGATTTTGACAATCATTATCATATTTCCATATCTTTTCTCTTTTTCTTTCCAGAACAAATTCCTGTCAGCCTCCCCCACTTTCAGCAGCTCTCAGCTGCTATCCACTCCATCCCAGCCCAGCCCGCTGGGGCCAGCTGGTGCTAATCATAGCAGGAACTGACCACACTTGGGACTAGGTACAAGGAAGGAGTGCGCAAAATTCAGCACTCCTGACTGAGTGATGCTGGATTCGTGCACTGAGACGGAAGAATACGGAGGATGCACAGGTCTGGAAATACAATGATGCGTGTACAGGTGCATGTCCACAGGTATGCACAGATGTGTACATGTTTGTTCATGCAACTCAAAAATTCAAACTGCTGGTCACAGCAATAGATGGTGAAAGCACCACAGGCCGTCAAAATAATTTTCTCAGCGTTTGAATACAACATAAAACTCAAGAATAACATCGAGAAAACAAAACAAACTAACAACAACAACAACAACCAAAAAATGACAGTACCTTTAATTTCGCTTCTCTCAAGTTGATTTTGATGGAGAGCGATTTTCCAAAGTTGTTTTCGGCAAAGCACTGAAAAATGCCCTCATCTTTGTCCTCGGGTTTGGTGAAGACGATGGTGCCCACATTGGCCAGTTGCACCACGCGGTCATCGTTACCTGCTGGGGTGAACTCTCTGCCGTTTCGCTGCCAGGTGTAGCTGCACACATCAGTCAAGACGCTCTTTACACCTAGTACTCTGTACTTAGCAATATACTGCACACATCAGTCAAGACGCTCTTCACACCTAGTACTCTGTACTTAGCAATATACTGCACACATCAGTCAAGACGCTCTTCACACCTAGTACTCTGTACTTGGCAATATAGTGCACACATCAGTCAAGACGCTCTTCACACCTAGTACTCTGTACTTAGCAATATACTGCACACATCAGTCAAGACACACTTCACACCTAGTACTCTGTACTTAGCAATATACTGCACACATCAGTCAAGACACACTTCACACTATTATTATATTTAGCAATATACTGCACACATCAGTCAAGACGCTCTTCACAATTAGTACTCTATACTTAGCAATATACTGCACACATCAGTCAAGACGCTCTTCACACTATTATTATATTTAGCAATATACTGCACACATCATCAAGACGCTCTTCACAATTAGTACTCTATACTTAGCAATATACTGCACACATCAGTCAAGATGCTCTTCACAATTAGTACTCTATACTTAGCATGCATTATAGTGCACACATCAGTCAAGACGCTCTTCACACTATTATTATACTTAGCAATATCCTACACACATCAGTCAAGACGCTCTTGACACTATTATGATACTTAGCAATATACTACACACGTCAGTCAAGACGCTCTTCACACTATTATTATACTTAGCAATATACTACACACATCAGTGAAGACGCTCTTCACACTATTATTATACTTGGCAATATACTACACACATCAGTCAAGACGCTCTTCACACTATTATTATACTTAGCAATATACTACACACATCAGTCAAGACGCTCTTGACACTATTATTATACTTAGCAATATACTACACACATCAGTCAAGACGCTCTTCACACTATTATTATACTTGGCAATATAGTGCACACATCAGTCAAGACGCTCTTCACACTATTATTATACTTAGCAATATACTACACACATCAGTGAAGACGCTCTTCACACTATTATTATACTTAGCAATATACTACACACGTCAGTCAAGACGCTCTTCACACTATTATTATACTTAGCAATATACTACACACGTCAGTGAAGACGCTCTTCACACTATTATTATACTTAGCAATATACTACACACATCAGTCAAGACGCTCTTGACACTATTATGATACTTAGCAATATACTACCACACATCAGTCAAAACGCTCTTCACACTATTATTATACTTCACAATATACTACACACATCAGTCAAGACGCTCTTCACACTACTCTATACTTAGCAATATAGTGCTAACTTGCTCCCCACCCCCCCAATCTGCCTTTAATGGCTCCTAGCGGAAAAATGGGTCAGGTGCTAAGCGACTCATTTCATGGCGGAGCGTCACAAACATGAAGTTCTAAGGACTTACGTGGGCCGAGGGAGCCATCCCCCACACATGGCAGTTCTACTGTTTCCCCAGCTCGGTAGAAAACATCGTAGTGAGGCTGGAGGAAAATGCCTGGAGGTCTGGTCACTGCCCACACCGTACAACAACACTGATTACTGCCACTTGAAAACAAACATACATCATAGCATACACAACAACTAGCATAAAGCTGGAGGAAAATGCCTGGAGGTCTGGTCACTGCCCACACCATACAACAACACTGATTACTGCCACTTGAAAACAAACATACATCATAACATACACAACAACTAGCATAAACGAGACGGGATAGCCTAGTCATCAGAATATTGCACTTGCAATTTGATGACCTAGGTTTGAGTTCCACTTGAGGGGATTTTCCTCTGGGGTTAACATCAGTGCTGACTCCACTCTCCCCAAGTCTTTCGAATGAGACTGTAACCCGAGGCTAACCTGATGTCAACTGGGCTCAACAGAAACAGACATCTGTAGTAATGGTTAAGTAACTTGAGCACTACCCCAAAATTCACATTTGTAAAGTAGATGAAGCTCAACTGTGTGGTGCCAGTCTTCCCAATGAGACAACAGCATTCACAATGTGTAGGAATCTGAGTAAAAACAGTTTTAAAAATAAACACAAAAAAAACATTTCACTGTTTTGGAACACAAACTCAAACTTCCAATCATGAACCCAGTGTGCTAACCACCATACCACAGTGGCTGAATTGATTTGGGTTTTATATGCATGTATGTTTGCATTTATTGAACTGTCTTCATTTGAACTTGTTTGCATACATATGTCTCCATTCATGCTTGTTTGAATTCTGTCTTCATTCATGTTTGTTTGCATTTCTGTCCTTATTCATGTTTGAGTTCTCTCTCCAATCATGTTAGTTTGCATATATATCTGTCCACATTCATGTCTGTTTGCATTTCTTCCAATCCATGCTTGCTTGCATTTCTCTCTTCATTCATGTTAGTCTGCATTTCTGTCTTCATTTGATCCATGCTTGTTTGTATTTCTGTCTTCATTCATGTTGGTGTGAATTCTCTCTTCATTCATGTTTGTTTGCATTTCTGTCCACATTCATGTTAGTGTGAATTCTCTCTTCATTCATGTTTGTTGCATTTCTGTCCACATTCATGTTAGTGTGAATTCTCTCTTCATTCATGTTTGTTTGCATTTCTGTCCACATTCATGTTGGTGTGAATTCTCTCTTCATTCATGTTTGTTTGCATTTCTGTCCACATTCATGTTGGTGTGAATTCTCTCTTCATTCATGTTGCTTGCATTTCTGTCTTCATTCGATTGATGCTTGCTTGCATAAATTTCTGTCTTACTGTTTGTTTGCATTTGTGTGTGTTGTGTGTGGTGTGATGCGGTGTGGTGTGAAGTGGTGTGGAGTGGTGTGGTGTGGTGTGGTGTGGTGTGGTGTGGTGTGTGTGTGTACACATGCATGCATGCATGCGTGCATACTTTTGAATTTGCTAAAGTTATTAATTGTCATTGATTGCTTGTGTATTGTATAGGTCAAATGCAAGCACTTTGATTTGTTTTTGCAAGATATAGCGCAACATAAATTCCATGTATTGTTATTATCATTATCATGATTTCAATCTTCATTCATGTTTGCTTGCAATTCTGTCTTCATTCATACTTGCTTGCATTTCTCTGTCTTTCTTCACATTTGTTTTGATTTTCTGTCTTCGGGTTCATTCATGTTTGTTTGAATTTCTGCTCATGCTTGTTTGAATTTCTGACTCCTTCATCAAACCTTACCTGCAAGGACTTGAGCCACCAGGCTCAACAAGACCAAAGCTTCTATACTCTTCTTCTTCATTGCCAGCCGCTTCTCTTCACCTGCAACACAAACAGCACAGTGTCTCATTATTTTTACATGCACTTGTAAACCCTGAGTGACATCAAAGTCATAGAACTTAGGAAGGTGGCAGGATGGTTAAGACGTTCGCCTGCCAACAAGTAAACCGTGAGGTTCTGGGTTCGTACCCAGCCTCTCACCCTTTCTTCCCAGTTTGACGAAAAATCGAACTGAATGTCGAAGTCATTCGGATAAGACTATAAACCGAGGCCCCGTGTGCAAACGCATGCAGAAAATCTTGCGAACACGTTAAAATCCTGATCTGCCTTTGGGAAGAGCAGGCCATCATG
>CM060329.1:10159114-10174114 GCA_030674155.1 Stramonita haemastoma
GTCTTGTCATCTGTTCCCACCGGCACACGATGGCCTACTCTTACGAAAAACGGAACAGGAATTAACGTGTGCGCAAGATGTTCTGCGTGCGTTCGCACACGGGGCCTCGGTTTAAAGTCTCATCCGAAGGTTCAATTTGTGTGCCAAATAATTTCCAAAACAACTTAGGGTGGGGTGACTTTAACCTTTTCAGTGACTTTAATGCTTCCATGACCCCTTTCCTTCCTTTTCTGCAAACCTCAGACAAAGCAGCGCTTACTTATTTTTGTTGTGAAAAAACATACCCAAGTATTTATATGAATCAGTTACTTTTACTCACTCAGTCCCAGAATACCACTGTTCCCTTGAGGATAATTGCCCTCCATTTCTAAATACCATCATTGTCAAAAACAACTGATCAGCCTCTCTTTTTAAGCTATTAAGTTGATTTTGGAGACCAACAACTGTGTCAGACAATAATATAACATCATCTACAAAGAGCAGTAGAAGTATTTCATTTGCACCAGGGAGTAACTAAATACCATGTTTTCCAGTTTTACACAGATTAGTAGCTAGTTCATTGATAAAGAAGGAAATAGTTGAGGACTCAGCACACATCCTTGTTTTACACCTCTAGGGCAATCAAACTACTCATAATAACAACATTTGTCACGCACAGGAGCCAAAACAGTGTCATAAATACTTTTTATAGCATGGTAGAGTTTGCCTTTTACCCCAGTTTTCTTCCAACTATTCCACAACACATTTCTATTTACCCAATCGAAAGCTTTTTTTCCAAATCAACAAAATGTCACACAGAGTATTGTGTTTTTAAGCAAAAAGGTTTGGACTATTGCACACCATGTACAAATAGGATCCATTGTGCTATAACCTGCTCTGAAACCAGCTTGTTCTTCAAGTATCTTTTCCTTCTTTTTTGTCGAATTCTTTTAGTCTTTTGTTCAAAATATGTGTATATATACCTTGTTCACAATGCTTGTTAATGCTATATAGGGTAATTATCTGAATTATTTGTATCTCCTTTCTTATGCAGTGGAACAATAACAGATATGGACCAATCTGTTGGGAAAACACCCAAGTCAAATAAGCGATTAATATATATATATATATATATATATATATATATATATATATATATATATATATATATATATTATATATATATATATATATATATATATATATATATATATATATGCAACAAGAAAATCAATAACTATTGGGTCTGCATGTTTTAACATTTCACTCACTACTCTATCTGGCCCTGCACTTTTTCCAGCTTTTAGGTTACCAATGCTGGCAAGAACCTCTTGCTTGGAAATAGGGTCATAAAACAGGGTATGAGACATTTCTTCTTCTTTCTGATCTTCAGAGTCACGGATATCTTCAGAATTTGACACTGGTACAGAATCATAAAATACACATTAAAAAAAAAAAGTCTGTACCATTGTTTAATACTAATATCATTGTAGATAAATAATTTTCTATTCACTGATCTAATTAGAGAGAGAGAGAGGGGGGGGGGAGGCAAGGCAAGGCAAGGTAAGGTAAGGTCAGGTCAGGTCAGGCAAGGCAAGGCAAGGCAAGGCAAGGCAAGGCAAGTTCTTTTATTCCAGGATACTGAATAAGGACTCGTGTGCTTTTTTTTCATCCAGTCCCCGCCCTTATCAGGGATAAAATCAAGATAAAAAGATAAAAACTCCTTAAAACTAAACAATAACAACAATAATTAAATACCAAGAACAAGAAACTCTACCCTACCAAACAACAAACAAAAATAAGAACAGCAAGACTATAATAAGGTAATAAAAATGTACTCGTTCAGAAAACGAAAATAAGAAATAACTACCAAATGATGAATTGTGATTATAAAAAAAAAGCACTAATAGATAAAGAGCAAACAAGAGAACATAAAGAAGAAACGAGAGAGAGAGAGAGAGAGAGAGAGAGAGAGAGAGAGAGAGAGAGAGAGAGAGAGAGAGAGAGAGAGAGAGAGAGAGAGAGAGAGAGAGAGAGAGAGAGAGAGAGAGAGAGAGATTTATTCTTTTATATCGAGGATAACAGAATAAGCAATCATGTGCTTTTTTTCATCCGGTCCCCGTGTGTATGCAGTTTTGTAAATCTTGTCATCTGTTCCCACCGGCACACGATGGCCTACTCTTACGAAAAGCGGAACAGGATTTAACGTGTGCGCAAGATGTTCTGCGTGCGTTCGCACACGGGGCCTCGGTTTAAAGTCTCATCCGAAGGACTTTTGGGAAGAGTGGAGTCAGCACTGATGTTAACTCCAGGAAGAAAATTTCCTCGACCGGACTCGAACCTGGGTCTTCAAATTGCCAGCGCAATGTTCTGACCACTAGGCTATCCGCCTCCCCCGTTTTCTGAACGAGTACATTTTTATTACCTTATTATAGTCTTGCTGTTCTTATTTTTGTTTGTTGTTTGGTAGGGTAGAGTTCTTGTTCTTGGTATTTCATTATTGTTGTTATTGTTTAGTTTTAAGGAGTTTTTATTTTTTTTATCTTGATTTTATCCCTGATAAGGGCGGGGACTGGATATAAAAAAGCACACGAGTCCTTATTCAGAGAGAGAGAGAGAGAGAGAGAGAGAGAGAGAGAGAGAGAGAGAGAGAGAGAGAGAGAGAGAAGAGAGGAGAGAGAGAGAGAGAGAGAGAATGAATGAATGAATGAATGAATGAATGAATGAATGAATGAATGAATAATCTTTATTTTTCAAGGGTTACAGAGAAAGCATTAGATACTTTTTTTCATCCGGCCCTTGCCCTGATCGGGGAATAAAGCTAAGACACCCCCCCCTCCCCCCCTACCTCTACATACCAGCATCACCACCAACAGCAGTTCAACCAATATTTTAAAAGACGAAAACGGCATACATTCAACAAAACGCGTCATCCTAACTGGATACACTAATACCGGAGTCCTTATTCATTAGAGAGAGAGAGAGAGAGAGAGAGAGAGAGAGAGAGAGAGGAGAGAGAGAGAGAGAGAGAGAGAGAGAGAGAGAGAGAGAGAGAGAGAGAGAGAGAGAGAGAGAGAGAGATTTTCGTAAGAGGGAGACAGAGACAAAGAGACAGAGATAGAGACAGAGAGATGGAGACAGACAGACACACACACCGACTTTCAAACAGACAAACTTTCAGACAGACAGGCAGGCAGACAAACATATAGACAGGTATAGGGGTAGACAGACAAAGACAGAAAGTCAGAGAGATGGCAGACAGATGGACAAAGAAAGACAGGGGATTTGTGGTCAGTCACATAGAAACTAAGGCTGCGGCCATAGTAAACCCGGCATTTTGACGCCGTCAATTTTGCCGGGCCGGTGAAAAATGCTGCCCGGCTGAATTACTCTGTGGCGTCACTGATGACGGCTGTGCCTGGCCATAGTAGAGCCCGCCCGGCCCCTTTTTGTTTAACCCGTCGTTTTGACGTTCGAGCGACACGTCCGTTTGCCGGGTTGACGGGTTGACGGAAAGGAAAATAATCAAGAAAAACTTATTTATGGTGCTTCAAAAATTCTGACTACACAAACTAGTAAATTGACCCTTCCCGATTACGTTCCAGTGGTTTTGATAAAAGTTTTGTGGGGGGTTTTACTTTTTATGTCAACTATTTTCTGTCGATTCACGAGGAGTATCAGACGCTGCAGCCGTCAAAGAGACGGCCGTCAAAACAACGGGACAGCAGGGTTTACTATGGCCGTAACAGTTTGCGAAAACAAATGACTTCAAAAACTCAAGTAGGGGCCTAAGAGAAATTCACAACGGTTGCTTGCAGCAATGCTGGTGAAAGATTTATTCATCTATTTATTTATTTATCTATCTATTTATCTATATTTATTCATTTATTCTTTTATATAGAAGATAATGGAATAAGCACTCATGTGCTTTTTTACATCCAGTCCCAGTCGTGTGTATGCAGTTGTTTTTTTTGTAAATCCTGTCATCTGTTCCCACCGGCACACAATGGCCTACTCTCACGAAGAGCTGAACAGGGTTTAACGTGTGCGCAATATGACTTAAAGAGCACAGAATTAATAATAGTATATATATATATATATATATATATATATATAATATATATATATATATATATATATATATATATATATATATATTTAAATCTAAAATGTATCAGACTGCGATTTCATTACAAACATCGCACTATATAGAATCAATATACAACACAATATAGAACTAATGCAGCATGTATTTGGCGTTGATTAAAAAAAACAACAACCAAACAACAAAACAGTGCTGTGTACTACTCAGTTCAGATGCTTAACAGCGCAACAAAACGGTAGGAATAAATTTACATGATATTGAATACATACAACAGGCACATAACACTAAAACTTTATTATTTTTAGTTTGTTGCTACTCAGTGCCAATAGCTGAACTATTAATGGAAAGGAATTATTTTTGGTACTTTGATAAATGCTTTAATTACACGTCAGCCAACCACTGTGCATTCACCCCCCCCCCCCCCCCCCACACACACACACACGCACATGCGCGGGCACGCACACACACACACACACACACACACACACACCCCACACACAACGCACGCACACCACACACACACACAAACACACAAACGCCCGGTCTGTTAATGGCGGCCAGCCACAGGAACAGCCAGAACAGCCAGCGCTCCCTGTGGATGCGGTAAGTGCCGTTAGTGATCTGAAGGCAGTCATCAAATCATTATGTGATCGAGTCAATAATTTGGGGAAAAAAACAAAACAAAAAACGGTTGAAGACCAAAAGAAAATGCTCAATACTTTTCTTGCCGAAAAGTCGACTAGATCTGTTTGTGTTAGGGACGGAGCAACACAGACACTGAGACAGACCATGTGTCCGAAAGAAGTAGAGCAAGCCTGACTGGCACAAGCAGATCTAGATCTAGTCCCTCCTATGCTGATATTTGTAAGTCGAAATCCACCCAGGCAGTTGCGGGAGCAGTACTAAAGCCAGCTGCACTGCCTGTGGTTGATAAAACTTCAAAACAAAAAAAGGACAACAAAAGACCTGTAGTCCAACAAATGACGTCAAAATTTTCAAAACATCAAATGACGCCATGAAACAATCTACAATTACAAAACCTAAACTAAAAAAAAGAGTGAGGATTCAGAACTCCCTCATGTTGTCATTCTTCACGATTCTGTAGCAAACAGAGTCAATGACAAGAGGTTGGGCCCTTCCTACGGCTTTGATGCCTTCTCCCACAAAGCATACACAATAGACAGCATCTCTTCTACATACTATTCTGTAGTTTCTTCTTCTGAGAAATCCCCAGATGCGGTTGTAATCCACTGTGGGGTCAATGATTTAAAGAAAAAAGATTCAGAACTTTGTAGCAAATTGTTTATAAAATGCGTGAAAGAAATTGCAACAAAACATCCAAAATTAAAAATAATAGTTAGCAAAATTGCTTCTGTAAAACATACAGAGCTGAACTTGAAACGAGAAGTTTTCAATGCTCTCATCATGTCTGCTCTTTTTGGTGTTGACAATGTCTCTTTTGTTAGTCATGCCAGTCTGAACAACAACTACAGGACCCTTATATATTAGAGACGGTATTCACCCTACGTCCAGAGGGGCCAGCATGTTGGCAGGGAACTTGGGCAGGCATGTACGAGGACTCTTCTGGGACCCTTATATTATTAGAGACGTATTCACCTACGTCCAGAGGGCCAGCATGTTGGCAGGAACTTGGCAGGCATGTCGAGGACTCTTCTGGGAAACTCCAAAGAAGACCAGACGTTTCCTCCCACGCCTGCCTGGACCCTATACATATGTGCCACAGCATCCACGCTATGGAGGAGGCCCTATGGAACCGTGGGGAAGTAGATTTGATATATTGAATGAATGGTTATATTAGTTGAAAAGAAAAGAATATATATATATATACATATATTTATATACATATATATATATATATATATATATATATATATATATATATATATATATATATATATATATATATATAAACACATAACATATACATAGATCATATTTAAAAAAAAAAAAAAAAAAAAGGAGTTAGGTACATGTCATGCTCCGTAATCTTTGCGTTAATTTAAAAAAAAAAAAAGTGTTTGCTTTAATCAGCACATAGTACTGATTGTTTTCCCGCCACTTGTTGACTGCATTTTGATAAATCCAGTCTGGTCTAGTTTGGAAGTTGTTCCCTTTGTTGTTCATTCCTGTTAATCTAGCTGTTTTGAGTGTTTCTTTTTCTTTTCTTATCTTATCTTATTTATTTATAGATTTTTGTTTGTTTGTTTGTTTGTTTTTTATTTTATTTACTTTTGTTTCTCGTCTAATATCACTATGAGTGAAGAGACATTAAATTGAAGAAAGCTACACACAAACACAACACAAACACAAACAAACAAACAAACAAAAAAACACACACACACGTCTTTCGGATGAGACTATAAACCGAGGTCCCGTGTGCGAACGCACGCAGAACATCTTGCGCACACTTTAAATCCTGTTCCGGTTTACGTAAGAGTAGGCCCTCGTGTGCCGGTGGGAACAGATAACAAGATTTACAAAACTGCATACAAACAGGGACTAGATTTTTTTTTTAAAAAGCATATGAGTGCTTATTCCATTATCCTCGATATAAAAGAATAAAATAAAATAACATAAATAAAATAAAACACACACGACACGCACGCACACACACACACACACACACACACACACACACACACACACACACACACACACACACACCACCACCACCACCACCACCACCACCACCACCACCACCACCACCCAACCACACACACCACACACACATGAAAATTTTTCCTCTGGAGTTAACATCAGTACAGATTCCACTCCCCCCGAAAGTCCTTTGGATGAGACTATCAACCGAGGTCCTTGTGTGCAAACGCATGTTGAACATCTTGCGCACATGTTGAACCCGTTCTACCTTTTGGAAGAGTTGTCCATTGCGTGCCGGTAAGGAAAGGTGACAAAACTGAAAAGAATGCGTTTCTTGGCACAGGGAGGGTTAAACCATCAGGAATATTTGATACACAGCTTTGCAAACAGGAAACATTTCAACAACAAAACACCAACCCCACTCTTGAGAACTCTCATAAACAAGGTTTATTGAAGGAAAAATAGCTGACACACCCTTTTTTAGTGGTATCCATTACAAGGCATAGTCTTTAAACAGTACGCTGTGTACAACGCATTTGTATGTATGTATGTATGTATGTATGTATGTATGTATGTATGTATGTATGTATGTATGTATGTATGGTGTGTGTGTGTGTGTGTGTGTGTGTGTGTGTGTGTGTGTGTGTGTGTGTGTGTATGTATGTATGTATGTATGTGCATATAATATATTCACGTTACATATAATGTTGATGAGGAAGGACGGTGGCAGGATGGTTAAGACGTTCGCCTGCCAATATGTAAATCGTGAGTTTCTGGGTTCGTACCCAGCCTCGCCCTTTCTTCCCAGTTTGACGAAAACATCGAACTGAATGTCAAAGTCATTCGGATGAGACTCGAAACCGAGGCCCCGTGTGCGAATGCACGCAGAACATCTTGCGCACACGTTAAAACCCCGTTCCACCTTCGGAAGAGTAGGCCATCGTGTGCCGGTAGGAGCGGATGACAAAATTATAACAAACCAGCGTGCACACAGGTGTCGTGTTTAGACACCATCCCTGAGGAAAAATCGGGGAGTTGGAGTCCCAGAGCGGCTCGGGCTGTAGGTATATGGCAACGTTCTGGTGGCTCCTGCGACGGTACTGGAACCATTCGTATCGGTCAATGCCCTTCCAATGGATCATTCCAGTGCCGTGGAGAGGGGGGGTCTGCTGCATGGGTAACAGCTTGCCCTCCATACATACTTGCCCAGGCTTTGCGCTCTAAAGACTAGAGCGCAACTCCATAGTCTTCCGAGACTGATGAGTGCCTACTATACTACTGATGAGTATTCCTGAACAAACGATGGCACATGATTCATTGGGGATCATACATAGAATGCAATTGTAACGACAAATTGAATTCTTATTTAAAAGTTTTCGTTAAAAAAAAAGATAATTTAAAGAATGCATGCAGACTGGTGTCGTGTTTAAACATAATCTCCGAAGTTGGAATGCCCCTACCTTAATGATGGGCAAACGGTGGCATAAGCACTACTCTCACCATGGGTGAACCTCGGAGCTCTAGCCGAAGATCAAAAAAAAAAAAAATGCATGGAATCCTGCAACGTTTTTAAAATAGGAGTAGTCTGTAGTCTTTCGCTGGTTTCCTCATTTACAATTTCTCACCTTCTTCCTCTCACACAAGCCACTCTCAAACAACTCAGTGAAAGTTTTGTCTGCTTTTCATCTACTTCTTCTTCTTCTTCTCTCGTTCGCTTTACACCGTCAGATGTGTCTGGGAAAAATAATGGCAAGTCCTTTCCAGCTCCTCTCCTGGGCTGTACAGCTTGGTCTGTAGGGTTATCTCCATCGGCCACACTTTCTTCCTCAGGTCGCTGAATAGCGTACACCGTTGAAGGATGTGCTCGCCTGTCTGGTTTTCTTTCCCACAGGCATACAGGGGAGAAGGAGCAAGTTCCAGCTTTGTGGACATGTGGTGATTTAGTCTGTTGTGCCCAGTGCGAGTGTTAGAACTATGACTTCTCCTTCTCTTTTCAGGTGGTGGTAGCGGTCCACGCTAGGTCGGGCCGTAGATTTGATGATTGTCTTCTTTTCATGGAAGGTGAGGCTGCTTTCACACTGTTCTTTCTGTGCCCCTTGTTTTGCAAGCTTATCAGCCTGTTCATTGCCAGGTATGCCACAGTGGGCAGGGATCCATTGCAGTGTTACAGGTTTGTTTTGTGTGTAATGAGGTGGTAAGTAGATTGCCTCCCATGCGATCAGAGCCCTGTCCCACCATTGTGTTACTAAATCCGGACACACCTGTGAATTGTGCATGCTCTGTTTCCTTGGGTGGTGGTCGAAAATCCTCCATTGCATACTCTATGCCTTCATGGTGAATGGTAGAATTTATGCAACCTCTTTATAGAGGTCATGTCATAACTGGTTAGCTGTACCCACCCAAAAAGCTGTGCAGAGATATCATGGGCCAATGTCCACTCTGTTGCAGGTGTAAGGGGCTGTAGTTCCTGTTGGAGTCCTGTCTCTCTGTCTGCAGACAGAGCTTGTAGAACTGACAGGGCATCATTGAAACAATCCACTTGCTGACATTCATCTATGGAGTGTCTGTCCATGGTGGCAGCTTGTTTTAGGGCTGGGGTTTCTGTTCATCCACTAACAATGTTGCCCGTATCTTTTGACCATTTGTCATTGTTTACGTTTCAACCTTTTGTTGATGTTGTTAACATTAAAGCATTAGTGCCAACCTAAAATTGATGAGGAGATCAATGACTCATTAGAAGAGACAAAATTGTGAAGAATTATTGTTGATAATGATGATTATTATTAGAATAATAATTATTATTACAATTATTATTATAAGAATAGAGACTATTTATCTCAGAGACTAAGAGAGAGGAATACAGGTCTTCCTACAAAGAGAAATGCAGGTCTTCTTATGGAGAGGGATGCAGGTCTTCCTACAAAGAAGAATGCGGGTCTTCCTACAAAAAGGAATGCAGGTCTTCCTATGGAGAGGATTGCAAGTCTTCCTAATTCTTCTTCTTGTCACCATCAGATGTATCTGGAGAAAGTAATGGCATTTCCTTCCCAGCTCCTCTCGTGGGCCGTACGGCTTGGTCTGTAGGGTTATCTCTGTTGGCCACACTTTCTTCCTCAGGTCACTGAATAGCCTACACCTCTGAAGGATGTGCTCGCCTGTCTGATTTTCTTTACCACAGGCACACAGGGGAGAAGGAGTAAGTTTCAGCTTTGAGGTCTTGCTAATGAGAATTGTCTGAACCCTGGCTTGCTGTGCTGAAAATTATAGCTATATTGGAATGCTGTAGGCCGTTTCCTGCAGTTCATTTAGTGCTTTTTTGTGTGTGGATAATTTGAATTGTACTCTTCTCTTACACGGCTAAAGGGATGGTATACTGGAATTGGACATCTTTTATTCAATACTTGTGTCAGGCCTTGACCCTGGGCTAATCTTTTCAAAAGCGAAGTTTTAGTTGTTTTTGCTGATGTTGTTGTTGTTGTTGTTGTTTTAAGTCTCTCCATATGTCCCTTTTTTGTGTGTGTGGGTATGTAGGCCATGCTCTCATTAAAGATTGAAGTTTTTGCAAAAAACTTAGGCCTAGAAGATGAGTGAAGTCTGTCATTTGTGCACGCCCCCCCCCCCCCCCCCCCCCTACACATCACTACCACCTTAACCACTATTACTTCATAGTCACTCCCAGCCCATTGCGCAATAACCTCTTAGTGAACAGACTTAACATAGAAAGTGACACGTGTAACGACCGTTTCGCACTATGATTACCCCGTCATCTGTCCGGCATCCTAAGCACTCCCAGTCATTTGTGACGCTCCACCATATAAGGAGTCGCATTGCACCAGAGGTCAAGTTTTAGTTATTGACAAATTATTAATCTGCAATAAAAGGGCTATCCAAAACAAAAAACAGATTGAAAATCGGACAATTCTGTGCAAAGTTATTACAAATTGAAATGATAGACCGCAAAATGAGAAACGGGCAAGTTTATTTTCGTAACAGGTTGTCAGAATGAAGGCTTGGGTATTTTCAAAACACATTTAAAAGCAAAAGGAATACAACTTTTGCATTGATATTTCATTTTAAGGTAGAATAACGGATATAGTTTAATAATCAATCAAAATCTCAAAATTGACAACTTGACCCCTATCTGCCTAGCGCAAAATTGGGTAATGTGCGAAGCGACTCATTTCGTGGTGGGGCGTCACATTTTTGTTTACTATCTGCCACTATCTTTCCGGACCCCCCCCCCCCCCCCCCCCACCCCACCTCCTCCTCCTCTTCGGATAGATAGGGATACTCCACTTCTCTTCCTGTTTTTTCTTTTGTGTGTGTGTGTGTGTGTGTGTGTGTGTGTGTGTGTGTGTGTGTGTTGTGTTGGTTGTGTTGTGTTTGTGTTGTGTTGTGTGTGTTGGGTAGTGTGTATGTTATGTTGTGGTGTGTGTGTGTGTGTTGTGTGTGTGTGTGTGTGTGTGTGTGTGTGTGTGTGTGTGTTCTCTTGTGTGTGTGTGTGTGTGTGTGTGTTGGTGTGTGTGTGTGTGTGTGTTGTGTGTGTGTTTGTTGTGTGTCTGTGTCTGTGTGTCTGTGTGTCTGTGTGTGTGTGTCTGTGTCTGTCAGTTTGTAAGTTCCACTATAATGTGAGATAAAGCACGAACTGTGTTTCGCTTTGTGCTTTTTCTGTTGGTTTTCTGAAGGTCATGAGGGCTGGCCTGTTATCAGAGACCTGACAAAATGCATGTTGGCTGTCAACCCATCCTACTCTCTGTAGATCTATAAAAAGTCACACATCATCATCGTTCGAGCTGGAAAACCCCGCACCTTTCCTTCATTTCTTCAAGACTGGCCCCTGGGATTTCGTCTTCCACAGATCGATTTCAAAGAGAGAAAAAAAGAACAACAACAAAAAAGGAATCTTGTGTTCACAGTTCATCAGTGAAAACCCATCTCTTCCAACAGGACTTTAGAGTCTTTTATTGAAGGTACAATAACGTGAAAAAATCATTTGTTTTTAATCGCAAAAGTGGAGAATCATTGAAAAGTATACTGTTTGATTAGATTATATAAAAAAAAACAAAAAAAACAAGAAAGCAGATACAGGGTAGCTACTCTTGATCGAGGAAACACCTCAATTAATTTCAGCGGTTTTTTTTTTTTTTTAGCACTGTTTGTTGTAGTGACCCACGAGATCCTGTTATTATTCTATGAAGAAACCTAGTGGAGGAAATGCCCCATAGAAGGTAAGTTTACAGAGAGTGGTTTTCTTCCTTTCCCTGTTTTTTCGAAAAATGCTTTATTGTGTAGACTTAACTGGCCATTCACAGGGTCTGTGCATGTGGTGAAGCCCTCTACTCTTCGGGTCTGAAAGCTGTCACACCAATGCTGTAAACAGCTTTGAACTGTCCTAAGGATTGCTCCATTATTGTCCTAAGGACTGATGAACTGTCCTAGAGACTAGTGAACTGTCGTAGAGACTTTTGATCTTTCTTACAGACTATTCCCTTGTCATATCCATATTCCTAAAATTATTATGTAGAATGTTCAGAATGTACAGAAAAGGCTGCAACTTAAAAAAAAATTTCAATGAGTTAAACGCTTCATTTTTACCAATCATTATGTAAATCTGAACTTTGTCAAAAACTGACAAATTCTGTAACTCTTTGCCCATAACTGAATTTTTTTTAACATAATTGTTTGCATGAAATTTTGTGTTACTTATTTATCATTATCATATCTATAATATGAATTCAAATATAAGGGTTGCATAATACGTAAACTATACCGGCACTATTGATATGTATAGATTTTAGGTTTAAAGGGGGGCTAAAAAAAAAATCAATCACATATCATGAGAAAACTATGAGGTATGGTGGAATAATCCTAGGACATACCTATTTCAAAGGGGTTTTTGAAATTGTGTAGAAATATCAAGCCCACTGTGCAAACCATGAACATTTTACAAGCAAAATAGTTTGCTATGATTCCGCATCATGAAAATATATTAATTTTATTTCTGATAAGATTTTTACATAATGATTGATAAAAATGAAGCATTTAACCCATTGAAACAGTTGCTGCTGCTGCTGCTGCTGCTGCTGCTGCTGCTGCTGCTGCTGCTGCTGCTGCTCCTCCTCCTCCATTACTACTACTACTACTGCTACTACTGCTACTACTGCTACTGCTGCTACTGCTACTACTGCTACTGCTACTACTGCTACTACTGCTACTACTGCTACTACTACTACTCCTGCTACTCCTCCTCCTCCTCCTCCTCCTCCTCCTCCTCCTCCTCCTCCTCCTCCTACTACTACTACTACTACTATTACTACTACTGGTGCTGCTGCTGTTGCTGCTGCTGCTACTACTACTACTACTACTACTACTACTACTACTACTACTACTACTACTACTACTACTACTACTGCTGCTGCTGCTGCTGCTACTGCTGCTGCTGCTGCTGCTGCTGCTGCTGCTACTACTACTACTAATACTACTAGTGCTGCTGCTGCTGCTACTGCTGCTGCTGCTGCTGCTGCTGCTGCTGCTGCTGCTGCTGCTGCTACTACTACTACTACTACTACTAGTGCTGCTGCTGCTGCTGCTGCTGCTGCTGCTGCTGCTACTGCTGCTGCTGCTGCTGCTGCTGCTACTACTACTACTACTACTACTACTACTGGTGGTGGTGGTGCTGCTGCTGCTGCTGCTGCTACTTTTACCACTATGCCTACAGCTGTTGCTACTGCTACTACTACTACTAGTAGTAGTAGTAGTAGTAGTAGTAGTAGTAGTAGTAGTAGTAGTAGTAGTAGTAGTAGTAGTAGTAGTGCTGCTACTGCTGCTGCTAACAGCTGACTGGCGAGATAGCTGAGCGGTAAGTGGTTCCAAAGTCACGGGTCTGTATGGAGGCAACGCCTGGTAGAAGACAGATGGAGATTCTAGTAATTGTCCTGCGTCAACTTACAGGCAGACCTGCCAGTGCCTCTGGCTTTTCAATTGTGAAGAAAATCAGTCTGGGTACAAGTTAAAGATTCTGTTGTTTTGTCAGAGTTCAGTGGCTGCAGACGCTGAAAAATAGCCAGCATGCACCCGAACTTTGCTACTGCACTGGCCGATAGGGTTATTGCATACGTGTTATTGCATTGGCCGATAGGGTTATTGCACAAGTTACTGCACTGGCTGATAGGCTTATTGCACAGGATACTGCACTGGCCGATAGGGTTATAGCACACAAGTTACTGCATTGGCTGATAGGGTTATTATTACACACATGTTACTGCACTGGCTGATAGGGATATTGCACACAGGTTACTGCACTGGCTGATAGGAATATTGCACACACACACAAGTTGCTGCATTGGCTGATAGGGTTATGGCACACAAGTTGCTGCATTGGCTGATAGGGTTATGGCACACAAGTTGCTGCATTGGCTGATAGGGTTATGGCACTTAAGTTACTGGACTGGCTAATAGGGTTATTGCACACAGGTTACTGCACTGGCTAATAGGGTTATGGCACACAAGTTACTGTATTGGCTGGTAGGGTTATGGCACACACGTTACTGTATTGGCTGATAGGGTTATGGCACATAAGTTACTGCATTGGCTGATAGGGTTATGGCACACAGGTTACTGCACTGGCTGATAGGGATATTGCACACAGGTTACTGCACTGGCTGATAGGAATATTGCACACACACAAGTTGCTGCATTGGCTGATAGGGTTATGGCACACAAGTTACTGCACTGGCTAATAGGGTTATTGTACACACGTTATTGCACTGAATTATAGGGTTATGGCACACAAGTTGCTGCATTGGCTGATAGGGTTGGTGCATTGGCTAATAAGGCTAGTGCACACAAGTTGCTGCATTGGCTGATAGGGTTGGTGCATTGGCTGATAAGCTTATTGCACACAAGTTACTGCATTGGCCGATAGGTTTGGTGCATTGGCTGATAGGGTTATTGCACACAAGCTACTGCATTGGCTGATAGGGTCAGTGCATTGGCTGATAGAGTTGTTGCACACAGGTTACTGCATTGGCTGATAGGGTTGGTACATTGGCTGATAGGGTTGTTGCACACGAGGTATTGCACTGGCTGATAGGGCTATTGCACAAAAGTTACTGCACTGGCTGACAGGGTTATGGCACAAAAGTTACTGCACTGGTTGATAGCGTTGCTGCACGGGCTGATAGGGTTATTGCACACAAGTTACCGTATTGGCTGATAGGGACATTGCACAAAAGTTACTGCACTGGCTAATAAGGCTATTGCTGCACACAGATTACCTACAAGCATGGGGAATGAGA
>CM060329.1:10181614-10182929 GCA_030674155.1 Stramonita haemastoma
ACAACAAAATGCTACGTGTGTGGGTTGTCAATATAGACCTTGTACCGTACGCGCTGGCTAAATGACCCCCCCCCCCCACACACACACCCCGCCTCCCGCTCTCCCACCTTCCCCCCCCCCCCCCCCCTTGATCTAGTGAGATAGGTGGGCAGAGCTGACGAAACGTGCGATCGATTGTAGTAGTAGTAGTAGTGTGTCACAGAATGGGAGGGGCTGTGGCTTGCATTGTCACTTTATTGCCAGGGCCTGCGAAACACACACAGAGCAAAAGCGACAGATTTTGTCTGTATACAGTGAGCAAACAGATGGCCTCTAAGCAACAAGCGGATCTGAAACTTTAGTAAATGTCATACTGACCGGGATTTTTAATAATAATAATAATAATAATAATAATAATAATAATAATAATAATAATAATAATAATAATAATAACCAAAAAAAATCCAGGACAGAGATTCTCAAACACCACTGAAGACATGATGAGTCGACTGAAGTTGAAGGAAAGAAAAAAAAAAAGCAAAACGAACCAAATCAACAACAAGTGGTTTTTTTTTTAGTGGTGATTGTGGTGTATTGATGTAGTAGATGTTTGGTGTTGTTGAAAGGGGGGACGGACAAACAGTTGGACAGAGTTTGTGCTTGACGGGCACTTTTTTTTTTTTTACTTGTGGGGCCGCATGTTTTGTTAGCACTTGTACGGGTGGACTGAGTGTCTGCATATCATCACGCTTGGATGTTTGTTTGTACCTGCCTTTATGCAGCTGTGAGTATGTATGTTAGTACGTAAGGTAAGCAAATGTGTGTGTGTGTGTGTGTGTGTGTGCGTGTTTGTGTGTGTGTGTGTGTTGTGTGTGTGTGAGAGAGAGAGAGAGAGAGAGAGAGAGAGAGAGAGAGAGAGAGAGAGAGAGAGAGAGAGAGAGAGAGAGAATCCAGAGTTCAGGTGTTTCCAGTAGTCCAAAGTGCAAAATGAGGGTGAATGTCTGTCTCTGTCAACTTTTTCTGTTGATCTTGAACAATTCGGTTTTTTTTTCTATTGCAAAAAAACCTGTTTTATAGACCCGGTGTTGAATCCTGAAGACAGGGAATGAAGAATTTACCAATGCTTTTACTTTGTATCAACAAGTCTAGAGTTTTATTCTACGACACTAAAGCGTACAATAGTCATTCAGCTATGTAACCTACAGTGTAAATAATCTCCAGTAAATGGAAAGATAACTAAAGGTCTTACACTCAGCAATATATATATATATATATATTATAATATATATATATATATATATATATATATATATATATATGTTGTGTGTGTGTGTGT
>CM060329.1:10190529-10195529 GCA_030674155.1 Stramonita haemastoma
TTGTGTGTGTGTTTGTTTTTGGGTTGTTTTTTGGGTTTTTTTTTTTGGGGGGGGGGGGGGTTGTTTTGGGGGAGGTTTTGCCTTGTTTTGGGTTTCTTTGTTATTGAGTTTGTTTTTTGGGTGGGTGTGTGTGTGTGTGTGTGTGTGTGTGTGTGTGTGGTGTGTGTGTGTGTGTGTGTGTGTGTGTGTTTTGTTTTCGCGCCTTATTTAAAAAAACAACTTTGATTTGTTATTGTTGTTGTTGTTGTTTTATATTGTTTGCTTGTCTGCCCTTTTTGTATGGATATGTAGGTATTGGCTTATTCTATTATTATGATGTGTCTGTATTGGTTTATTTTTATTATCATATCAATGAGGCATCCCTAAGGGCGGCGACTGCATGTAAAAAAAAAAAAAAAAGCACATGAGTGTTTATTCATTATCCGCGAAATAAAAGAATTTGATTTGATCTGTACAAAGCTGTGTGGTTTTGGCAGTGTGGTGTTTCCACATAGGTAAAATTTGTAATGTGTCGTTGGAGGGAGGCTTGGTGGAACTGTTCTTTTCTGCAACGAAATCCAAATACAGAATACTATTTTCTCTGATACTGCTATTACACACACGCACAGACACATAAACATACACACTGATTAACACACACACATATATAAACATACACACGCACGCACGCACGCACGCACGTATGCATGCACTCACGCACACACACACACACACACACACACACACACACACACACACACACACACACCACACACACACACACACACACACACACACACACACACAACACACATTGGTGGGATAACGCCAGTGACAGTAATTTAAAGTACCTATGTCGTCTGCATAAAAGAACTATAAAACTTATAAAAAAAGCAACTCTGTTACTTTGATCTGAGCTCACGACAAAGACTTCAAATATTTTACCATTCAAAGACAGACTATTTCTTAATGAATATTCATGTATGTGTAACATACAGATTTACAAAACCGAATACACACGGGGACTGGGTATAAAAACGCACATGAGTGCTTATTCCATCATCCTGGATATAAAAGAATAAGTAAAATAATAAAATAAAATAAAGAAAATAAAGAAACAACTGAGGGCAATGCGATCACCTTATTCACCTTTTTTTTCCATAACGTATTCTTTCAATCAAAATCGTCGGAAAGAGCTATGACAATAATGTCAAAATAAATATGAATACATTGATCAAACAATGCAGATTTTAATGGGATCATGATGTTCATAGCCCAGTGGATAACAGAGGCCATAATCATTACCAAGTACAAGTCTGGTGACTGCTCTGTACAGAGTCAAAACTTGACAGAAATAATTATTGAAAACACTTGTGTACATCTAGTTAAATATAACCGTAACAAAGTTTATAAACTTTTCTTAGTTTTTTTGTTGTTGTTGTTGACATCTCCAAACTTGAAGACTTAAACAGAAAGAAATATGCGCATTTATTCACTAAAACTATCCCTTATGGATGGGAGCAGCATTTTAAAAGGTGATTTTGCTCCTGTCACCGCCCCCCCCCCCCCCCCCCCCCCCGCCAAAAAGAAAACCCCAAACAAAACAAACCCAACCAACACAACCCCCTCCCACCCACACCCCTCCCAAAAAATTCCAGGCCCACGTAAATTTTCCTGACACACCTCAACGAATCTTTTCGTCAAGAATAGCGTTGTGATTTTCAAAGCAAGCAAAACAGATCCATGTCATTGTGAATGTATCTACGTACGTGCGGGTGGCTGAGCGTGAAATCTTTATTGTTGCTGTGGTTGTTGTTGTTGTTTTATGAATGTGTGTTACATTTCAGCCTAAAAAAAAAAGATTGTATGGGAGTCTGTTATGAATAATGAGATCCCTATCAATATCCACCTCTCTCCCGAAGTTTTGCAACAGCTGCTCTTGTCTATGTATTGTGTGTTCTGATGTGTGTGTGTGTGAGAGAGAGAGAGAGAGAGAGAGAGAGAGAGAGAGAGAAGAGAGAGAGAGAGACAGAGAGACAGAGAAGACAGAGAGACAGAGACAGAGACAGAGACAGAGAGACAGAGACAGAGACAGAGACAGAGAGAGATTTGATTTGATTTGATTTTTTTTTATATCGAGGATAATAGAATAAGCACTTATGTGCTTTTTTTTAATACCCAGTCCCCGTGTGTATGCGGTTTTGTAAATCTTGTCATCTGTTCCCACCGGCACACAATGGCCTACTCTTACAAAAAGCGGAACAGGATTTTAACGTGTGCGCAAGATGTTCTGCTGTGTTCGCACATTGGGGCCTCGGTTTATAGTCTCATCCGAAGGACTAGAGTGACTTTTTCTCAGAGTTTTTCTAGGGACAGCTCTCTTGTAACTGTGGAGTGTGTGTGTGTGTGTGTGTGTGTGTGTGTGTGTGTTGTGTGTGTGTGTGTGTGTGTGTGTGTGTGTGTGTTGTTTCTGTCTGTCTCTGTCTGTCTGTCTGTCTGTCTGTCTGTGTTTAACATGCCTAGAGAGTTCCTGACAAATGCAGCGCTTCAGTTTATTCCCCAGTTTCTACATAACTAGAAAGCATCGATTAAATTTAGTTTAATATTTTCGGAGCTTTCTTGCCGTGGTTCCTTCCCCTTAGGCTAGCAACTATATCCTTGCCCGGGGTAAGTTGTCTCCCTTCGTTCATGTTGACGTTTTCGTATATGTTTAATGTGATTGTGTTTCCCATTGGAAAGTACACGCGTTGCGTGCGCCAACGTAAGTCACGCGCACACACATACACACACACATAAAGACACACATAACACACCACACACACACACACACACACACACACACACACACACACACACACACACACACACACACACACACACAGAATCCACAGTAACAAGAGAGTTGTCCCTGGAAAAACTCTGTAGAAAAAGTCACTCTGATAAGGAAACAAATACACATGCAGACAGGAAAAGAAAACAAAATAATGGGTGGCGCTGTTTTTGTGGGGACGAGCGTTCTCTCCAGAAAAAAAACAAGAACAGTTCGAATTTTACGTCGAGAAACCTTCTGTGGCTTTAAGTGTTACACGGTGCAAAACAATGCAATGCAATGCAGTACAATACAACACAATGCAATACAACAACAACACAATACAATACAATATAATAGAGTACAGTACAACACAACACAATACAACACAAAGCAACACAACACAGTTCAGTGCAATACAATACAATACAAAGCACAATACAACACAATGCTACTATACAGTACAATACAGTCTAATACAACACAACACTACAACACAACACAATGCTACAACACAACACTGTCCAACACAGCAAACACAAACAATACAAACACACAACACACCACAACACAATACAATACAATATCATAACCCAACACAACACACCAGCACAATACAACACAATACAACACAACACAATACAAGCATAACAATAAACAACACAACACATCACAACACAGTACAACACAACACAATACAACACAACAGATGACAATATTGACAAAACTGCGTACACACGGGGACTGGATGTAAAAATAAAAAAAGCCCATGAGTGCTTATTCCATTATCCTCGATATAAAAGAATAAATAAAATAAAATAAACAGCACAACACAATACTACAATGCAATACAATACAACACAACACAGCCCAACCAACACACCACACCACACCACGGAATAGCCTAGTGGTCAGAACATTGCGCTCGCAATTTGACGACTCAAGTTCGACTCCCGTTCCAGGGGATTTTTCTCCTGGAGTTAACATCAGTGCTGACTCCACTCTCCCCAATGTCTTACGGATGGGGACTGTAAACCGAGGCCCCGTGTGCGAAGCACGCAGAACATCTTGCGCATACGTTAAATCCTGTTCCGCTTTTCGAAAGATAGGCCATTGTGTGCCGGTGGGAACAGATGACAATATGTACACAACTGCATACACACAGGGACTGGATGAAAAAAGCACCTGAATGCTTATCCCATTATCTTCGACATAAAAGAATAAAATAAATATAAAGAATAAAATGAATAAATAAATGAATAAAAAACAACCACAACCCAACACCAACCACACCACAACACCACACACACCACACCACAACCAATGACAGAAACCCAAACTTAACACTCTAAAACAACCATTTTCCACGCTATACTACTAACCTTGCTTGCCTCTGTGTGTGTGTGTGTGTCGTGTGTGTGGGTGTGTGTGTGTGTGCGTGTGTGGTGTGTGTGTGTGGTGTGTGTGTGCGTGTTGTGTGTGTGTATGTGTGTGTGTGGTGTGTGGTGTGTGTGTGTGCGTGTGTGCGTGTGTGTGTGTTGTGTGTGTGTGGTGTGTGTGCGAGTGTGTGTGCGTATGTGCATGTGTGCAAGTGTGTGTGTGTGTGCGTGTGCGTGTGCGTGTGTGTGTGTGTGTGTGGTTAACCCCAACAGTACGGGATGTACACGCACGGGAAGAAAGAGGATCCCCACAGGGGACTGTCCGGGGTACGGTACAGCGCCTACCGCATCCAGTCAGGCCTCATCAACGGTAGGGGCCGCTACAGGGCCACCGAACACTCCCCAGACAACGGGGCCCCGCTCAACACTTTCACCGTCAGGTAGGTAGGTAGGTAGGCAGCTCCGATACACAATACGGTGTAGCGGTGGGAATAGATGACAATATTTACAAAAACTGCATACACACGGGGACCGGATGAAAAAAAGCACATGATTGCTTATTCTGTTATCCTCGATATAAAAGAATAAATAAATAAATGAATAAATAAATAAATAAAAACACAATACAATACAATACAACACAATACAACACATCACAACACAGAACGATCACAAAACAAATTTGCACTCTAACCTCCCTTGTCATAGTTATCCATATTCCTGTAGAGGTCAAGGTGTTCCATAACCTAGGCGGTCATAGGGGAACGAGGCGTCAGAGACCTCAGCTTCTCTAGGGGGCCAGCATATTGAGGGCGGTGCCCATCTCCTCTCCC
>CM060329.1:10208029-10218029 GCA_030674155.1 Stramonita haemastoma
TTATGTGTGATCGATATGGGTTTTCCCACAATGCGGTGGCCGCCCTGGGTTGACTCTTATGGTTGACCAGGACGTTGATATAAGGAAGGACAGAAGTTGGTTTTATACCCCGTTTTAATCTGTTTATAGCTGCACAGTTTTATTCTGAGGTTTAAAATTTGACGAGGTGACAGTCCCCATATGGCCTGTGTGGTCAGCGGGCTATAAACAACATGATTGGACTGGACTGGATTGGTCCAGGTTTTGCTCTGTAACAGGGCTGTGTGTAAAAAAAAAAAAAAGCCATTATGTGTGCTTCTTTTCCCGCAATAAAAAGTTTTCATGTTCAAAAAGGTTTTTTTTAACACTCTCTCTCTCTCTCTCTCTCTCCTCTCCTCCTCTCTCTCTCTCTCCTTCCTCTCTCTCTCTCTCTCTCTCTCCCCTCTCTCTCTCTCTCTCTCTCTCTCTCCCCTCTCTCTCTCTCCTTCCTTCTCCTCTCCCTCTCTCTCTCCTCTCTCTCCTCTCTCCTTCCCTCCTCTCTCTCTCTCTCCCTCTCCTTCTCTCCTCTCCCTCATCTTCTCGTCTCCTCTCACTCCCTTCTCTTCTGGTCCTAGAGTTACTGTGGCTAGACGTTTGCGTGCACTGGCGATCTGCCGACCAGGGTTCAAACCCCGATCAAGGAATTTTTCCCCCTGGAGTTAACATCCGTGCTGACGCCATTGCCCCCAGAAGTCATTCGGATGAGACTTTATCTCATCTTCTAGGGGCTTCTAGGGGCAATGGCGTGCACGCACGCAGAAAATATTGCGCACACGTTATAACCTGTTGCGCTTTTCGGCAGATTTGGCCATTGTGTGCTGATGGAAACGGATGGCAAAATCTACAAAAACGCATGCACACGGGGACTGAATACAAAAAGCACACAAATGCTTATTCCATTATCCTCAAAAATTAAAGAGAGAATAGTAATGACTGATGAGATGCATTATTGCTTATCAGAAACATATTTCTTATTGTAATCTCAATTTTCTAGTACAACTACCCATTAATTTTTGCATAATTATACTTCTTTTCCCCACCATTGCATGCCAACTGTTATCTTTGTTAATTGAAGAAAGACGATTTCAGCTTCAATTATGTTGTTCTGAGTATTAATATTACTGGCGATGATGCACACATATTTTTGTGAGAATAAATCATGTTCATACCAAAGAAAAAAGGAAAACTTTTGATGGGGAGGAAGCTGGCTGTTTGTCTGCATCATGTGCTTATTCTTATGTGTTATATTCTGGAAAACTTTTCGGATGAGATGATAAACCGAGGTCCCGTGTGTAACACAACATTATTTAGCGCACGTAAAAGAATCCACGGCAATAAGAGGTGTCCCTGGCAAATTATGTAGAAAAAGCCACTCTGATAGAGAAACAAATACAACTGCAGACAGGAAAAAAAATGGGTAGGCGCTACATATGTTTCGACAGCGCTCTCCCTGGGGAGAGGGAACCCGAATTTTACGCAGAAAAGCTGCTGTGACATAATGTGGTATAAATAAGTAAATAAAAATTAAAAATAATAAATACATAAAATTTCAACGTTCTTAAGCTCATTTCTTTTACTGTCTTTTACCTAGTCCTTCGGATGAGACTATAAACGAGGCCCCGTGTGTGAAACGCACAGAACATCTTGCACACACGTTAAATCCTGTTCCGCATTTCGTAAGAGTAGGCCATCGTGTGCCGGTGGAACATGATGACATTTACAAAAACTGCATACACACGGGACTGGATGTAAAAAAAAGCATATGAGCGCTTATCCCATTATCCTTGATATAAAAGAATAAAACAAAATAAAATAAACTCCAGTACGTCTGGGGGGGGGAGGAGGAGGGAGGTAACTGGTAAAGAGTGCTGAAACAGTCATCTGATGGTCACCCACCCTAAGCGTGTGTCTGGTATCTCCTGAGGTTGGGCCCAAAGGGAGAATCTCCAGAAGCTCACCTGGGTGCTGACTTTCTTCATCAGAAAGTCCTTGGAATGAGAATATAAGCCCACGACCCATGTGCAAAGGCAAGCAGAATGTCTTATGCAGGTGTTAAAACCTGTCACTAGAAACCCACGTCCCCTGTGCACATGCATACAAAGCATCTTACACAGGTGTTAAAACCTGTCACTATAAACCCACGTCCCGTGTGCAAAGGCAGGCAGAACGTCTTATAGGTAAAGGTAAGGTAGTCTTATGCAGGTGTTAAAACCTGTCACTAAAGCCCACGTCTGATGTGCAAAGCTAATAGACGTCTTGTAGCAGGTGTTAAAACCTGTCACTAGAAACCCACATCCTGTGTGCAAAGGCAGACAGAGTGTCTTGTACAGGTGTTAAAACCTGTCATATAAGCCATTTGTGTGCAAAGGCTATAAGAACGTCTTGTGCGTGTGAAACTGTACTAAAGCCCAACGTCTGATAGTGCAAAGGCTAATAGAAGTCTTGTGCAGGTGTTAAAACCTGTCACTATAACCCACGTCCTGATGTGCAAAGGCTAATAGAACGTCTTGTGCAGGTGTTAAAACCTGTCACTATAAGCCCACGTCTGATGTGCAAAGGCTAATAGAACGTCTTGTGCAGGTGTTAAAACCTGTTACTATAAGTCCCACGCCCTGATGTGCAAAGGCTAATAGAACGTCTTGTGCAGGTGTTAAATCCTGTCACTAGAAACCCAGTTCCCTGTGTGCAAAGGCAGAAGAACGTCTTATGAGGTTAATATCCTGTTACATGATAAAACTTGAATCCATGTGTGCAAAGGCAGGCAGAACGCTTATAGTAAGTCGTCTTATTCAGGTGTTAAAACCTGTCACTAGAAACAAGTTGGTGTGCAAATGCAGGCAGAACATCTTATACAGTGTTAAAACCTGTCACTATAAAATGACGTCCTGTGTGCAAAGGCAGACAGACAGCACATCTTATACAGGTGTTAAAACCTGTCACTATAAAATGACGTCCTGTGTGCAAAGGCAGACAGACAGCACATCTTATACAGTGTTAAAACCTGTCACTATAAAATGACATCCTGTGTGCAAAGGCAGACAGACAGCACATCTTATACAGTGTTAAAACCTGTCACTATAAAATGACGTCCTGTGTGCAAAGGCAGACAGACAGCACATCTTATACAGGTGTTAAAACCTGTCACTATAAAATGACGTCCTGTGTGCAAAGGCAGACAGACAGCACATCTTATACTGATGTTAAAACCTGCACTATAAAATGACTCCTGTGTGCAAAATGCAGAGAGCAAATCTTATGCAGGAGTTAAAGCCTGGTGGTAAACATCTGGAAAAAAAAATCACACTATTATTTGTTAAGGTGGGACATCGTGGTCGAAAACTGATGAAAATTTGTTTACAAGCCCATGTTAAAAGTTATACCATATATTGAAAGGGCATCACTTGTAAAGCCTAAAAATAAAAAAAATAACTCCGTTTTCTGCACTGTTGCCATGGAAACAATCCAATATGGCCACCAAAAGCCAACTGTTTCGAACTTCTAAACCGTTTTTATCTATAACAAGTACAAGTAGCATGTTTCCGAAAACAGGTTTTACAGCCTGAATTCTTTAAATTCACACTAGGAAGATGTCCGTGAATAAATGTATCCAGTAATTTCTAATTTAAAAAAAACAACATGATTTTGGACCGTGCCTAATAATAACTAAAATATAATAATAATAATAATAATAATAATATAATAATAATAATATATATATATAATAATAATATAATGAATGATGATGATGAGAAGAAAAGAATGAAAAGAAGAAGAAGAAGAAGATTACATGGAATCTATATAGCGCTATATCTTGCAAAAAAAACAAATTATAGCGCTTGCATTCGACCTATACAACACACAACTGAAGATCTTACTCACAATATCTGCAGAAGTATTACCACGTACAGTTTACACACAATGCCCAGACTGCTTTCCCTTCAAAAATTAAACAAGCATAAGTTTTTTTGTGTGTATACAGAAAGTGCCAATGACAAATAATATTCACAAAACACTTCTCCATACACCCCCCACCCCACCCCTAACACACCTGCACCACCCTTCCCTCTCTTCAACAAACAAGCAACACACTGAAACTTGAACGAGGTGATAACGTGGAAGGAAGAGGAAGGGGGGGGGGGTATAAGGTG
The DNA here is from genome assembly GCA_030674155.1 of Stramonita haemastoma. Lineage (NCBI taxonomy): Eukaryota > Metazoa > Mollusca > Gastropoda > Neogastropoda > Muricidae > Stramonita > Stramonita haemastoma. The sequence continues at coordinate 10,212,196 of CM060329.1, forward strand.
GTGGTGGTGACCATTGGTAGGATGCTTGTCACTCTTTCAATATGCTTAGAATAAAACCTTGGGTATGTGTTATAACAGTTTGTGTGTTGTGTGTGTGTATGTGTGTGTGTGTGTGTGTGTGTGGTGTGTTGTGTGTGTGTGTGTGTGTGTGTGTGTGTGTGTGTGTGTGTGTGTGTATGTGGTGTGTGTGGTGTGTGTGTGCCATGTGCGTTGCTGTGAGTGTGCATGTGTGTGTGTGTGAGAGAGAGAAAGACAGTGCCGTTGTGTGTGTGTGTGTGTGTGTGGTGTGTGTGTGTGTGTGTGTGTGTGTGTGTGTGTGTGTGAGAGGAGATAGAGAAGACAGTGCAGGTGTGTGTTGTGTGGTGTGGTGTGGTGTGTGTGTGTGTGTGGTGGTGTGTGTGTGTGTGTGTGTGTGTGTGGTGTGTGTGTGTGGTTGGTGTGTGTGTGTGTGCGTGCGTGTGCGTGCGTGCGTGCGTGCCAGGAAAGTAGAGGACAACGACAAAGAAATGTCTGAAGTGCTTCAATTCACAAACACTGTGATAAAGTGGGACTGTATAGTGTCCTGCTGTTTTGAGTGCCCTACTATGCTACCCCTACAATACTATACTATTCGTACCCAGCCTCGCCCTTTCTTCCCAGTTTGAGGAAAAAATCAACTGAATGTCAAAGTCATTGGGATGAGACTATAAACCGAGGCCCCGTGTGCGAACGCACGCAGAACATCTTGCACACACGTTAAAACCCAGTTCCACCTTTCTAAAGAGCAGGTCGTCGTGTGCCGGTAGGAGCGGATGACAAAAGTATAATAAAAAAAAAAAACCAGCATGCACACAAATGTCTGTTTAAACACCATGCCTGAGGGAAAAAATAATAATGGGTAGGCGCTGCACTTGTGGCAAGGGGCTCTCCCGGGGGAGAGCAGCCCAAATTTCACGCAGAGAAATCTGATGTGACATAAAGTGGTATGAAATAAAATAAAAAATAAAAATAAATCTCCTCTCCCTGGCTGCTTTACCTTCCCTGACCCTAAGGAGGGCAGGTATTATTTACAGCTGGATGAACTGGGGGAACTGTACTGAAGTCAAGGCATGCAAACAGTCACCCATCCAACTAGCAACCACGCTGGATACTGCTTAATTTTGTCTTTGGGAAAGCGAGTGCTCTGACCACTGAGCTATCTCGTCCCCTAGGCACACATACACACAAAAGGAAAAGGCGATCTAACCTTGAACTATGAGATTTCATACAAATAGCTACCGGAAGCATACACCATATGCCTATCATGAGGCATGTATGCATGCCCATCTCACCAATCAGGCAGTTTTGGTAAACTGCCAGAAATGGAATTTCAGCAAAAAGATCTCTTCTTGCAGACATTTTTCTGCCTGTTTTTTATGTCTGATTTTTCACAGAGGAAAGACCCCTTAGTCTCCTGGACAGTTTTCCTTACACGTGAAGTGGACAGTTTTCCTCACACTGAAGTGGACAGTTTTCCTTACACATGGACAGTTTTCCTTACACATGGACAGTTTTCCTTACACATGGACAGTTTTCCTTACACATGGACAGTTTTCCTTACACATGGACAGTTTTCCCTCACACTGAAGTGGACAGTTTTCCTTACACAATGGACAGTTTTCCTTACATGTGAAGTGGACAGTTTTCCTCACACGTGATGTGGACAGTTTTCCTATATCCTACACTGGACAGTTTTCCTTACACTTGACAGTTTTCCTTACGACCACGTGAAGTGGACAGTTTTCCTCACACTGATGTGGACAGTTTTCCTTACACATGGACAGTTTTCCTTACACTGATGGACAGTTTTCCTTACACATGGACAGTTTTCCTTACATGTGAAGTGGACAGTTTTCCTTACACGTGATGTGGACAGTTTTCCTTACACATGGACAGTTTTCCTTACACTGGACAGTTTTCCTTACACATGGACAGTTTTCCTTACACGTAAGTGGACAGTTTTCCTTACACGATGGACAGTTTTCCTTACATAATGGACAGTTTTCCTTACACGTGAAGTGGACAGTTTTCCTTACACAGGACAGTTTTCCTTACACTGAAGTGGACAGTTTTCCTTACACGTGAAGTGGACAGTTTTCCTTACACATGGACAGTTTTCCTTACACGTGAAGTGGACAGTTTTCCTTACACAACCGTGGACAATTTTCCTTACACACGTGAAGTGGACAGTTTTCCTTACACATGGACAGTTTTCCTTACACGTGGACAGTTTTCCTTACACATGGGCAGTTTTCCTTACACGTGAAGTGGACAGTTTTCCTTACACATGGACAGTTTTCCTTACACGTGAAGTGGACAGTTTTCCTTACATGTGAAGTGGACAGTTTTCCTTACATGTGAAGTGGACAGTTTTCCTTACACATGGACAGTTTTCCTTACACATGGACAGTTTTCCTTACATGTGAAGTGGACAGTTTTCCTTACACATGGACAGTTTTCCTTACACATGGACAGTTTTCCTTACACGTGAAGTGGACAGTTTTCCTTACACATGGACAGTTTTCCTTACACGTGAAGTGGACAGTTTTCCTTACACATGGACAGTTTTCCTTACACGTGAAGTGGACAGTTTTCCTTACACATGGACAGTTTTCCTTACACGTGAAGTGGACAGTTTTCCTTACATGTGAAGTGGACAGTTTTCCTTACATGTGAAGTGGACAGTTTTCCTTACACATGGACAGTTTTCCTTACACATGGACAGTTTTCCTTACAGTGGACAGTTTTCCTTACACATGGACAGTTTTCCTTACACATGGACAGTTTTCCTTACACGTGACAGTTTTCCTTACACTGAAGTGACAGTTTTCCTTACAGTGAGGAAGCTTTGCCATGACTGTCGAACGAGACATCACATGGGGATTGATACATAGACTGATGACATGACTGTGACAGACTGATGACATGACGGTGCTGGCAACACTGATTCATCGCTGTCATGGTTGAGATCCTGTCACATGATGACATGACGGGCCGGCCAAACACTGATGTCATCGCTGTCATGTTGAGGTCCTGTCACAATGATGACATGACAGGGCCGGCCAAACACTGATGTCATCACTGTCATGGTTGAGGTCCTGTCACAATGATGACATGACAGGGCCGGCCAAACACTGCTGTCATTGCTGTCATGGCTGAGGTCCTGTCACAATGATACCCAAGGTCAGAACATTGCCCTGGCAATTTGACCACCCGGGTTCGATTCCCGGTGGAGGAGATTTTTCTCCTGGAGTTAACATCAGTGCTGCCTCCACTCTCCCCCAAAGTCCTTCGAATTAGACTATAAACCGAGGCCACGTGTGTGAACACACGCAGAACATCTTGCATATACGTAAGATCCTGTTCCGCTTTTCATAAGAGTGGGCCATTATGTGCCGGTCGGAACAGATGACATGATTTACAAAACTGCATACACATGGGGACTGGATGAAAAAAAAAAGCACACGAGTGCTTATTTCATTATCCTCGATATAAAAGAATAAAATACAATTAAAAAAAAATAAATAAAATAAGTAAATAAATGACATGACAGGGCCGGCCAAACACTGCTGTCATTGCTTGTCATGGCTGAGGTCCTGTCATCAGCCTCCTGCTCTGAAGACCTCATAATAAATGGCAACTCTTCCGTGGTCTGCCTCTTTTTCTTCCTCCTTGGACAGTCAGTACTTGCAGTTTTGTTTTGTCAAGGGGGACAGGATAGCACGCAGAACATCTTGCGCACACGTTAAATTCTGTACCGCTTTTCGTAAGAGTAGGCCATTGTGTGCCGGTGGGAACATATGACACGATTTATAAAAACTGCATACAAACGGGGACTGGATGTAAAATAAAAATCACGTGAGTGCTGATTCCATTATCCTGGATATAAAAGAATACATAAAAAAAAATAAACAGAAAGCAAACGTCCGGGTTTGAAGTGTGTGGTGATTCAATCCCCGTTTGGGCCAGAAAATGTTCATCCATCCATTACACCGTGAGTGGTGGTCTGGGTGCTAGTCTTTCAGATGAGACGATAAACCGACGTCCCGTGTGTTACAGTAAATTATAGGCACCAAAGAAGAACCGGATACCTCAGTGGTCAGAGCATTCGCTTTCCCCAAGCTAAGGTTAAGCAGTATCGAGTGTGGTCACCAGTTGGATGGGTGACCGTTTGCGAGCCTTGGCTCAGTACAGTTCCCCCCAGTTCACCCAGCTGTCAATGGGTACCTGCCCTCTTTAGGGTCAGGGAAGGTGAGTGAAGCAGCGAGGGAGAGGAGATGGGCGCCGCCCTCAAATGCTGGCCCCTAGAGAAGCTGAGGTCTCTGACGCCTCCTCTCCCTACGACCACAAAGGTTATGGGACACCTTTACCTTACCTACCCTTTTAAAATAACCTACAGACAACAAGGGGGTTGTCCCTGGCAAAATTCTGTATAAAAAAAATCCATCTGATAGTGAAACAAATACAGTTGCAGACAGGAAAAGAAACAAGTAATGGATGGCGCTGGTCTTGTGGCGACACGCTCTCCCCGGTGAGAGCAGCCCGAATTTAACGCAAGACAAATCTGCCGTGACTTATAAGTGGTATACAAACTAAGGTTAAGCAGTGTTGGGTGTTGGTTGCAACAAGTGATTAAGTATATGTAAATGTACTCAGAAATGCCTACAATGCTGCCACTGAAAGACACTATTCCCTAGAATTTATTTTCATTTCAATTTTTTTTTTTTTTGAATCTTTGATAAGTCATTTTCAAAATGATTGAGAAGTTGGTGGTACCTGCACTTGTCTTTCCTCACTACTTTTTCCTCAATAAATATATGTAAATGTAAAAGACATTTTTGCATAAGCTACAATGGACATTTACCATGGAGTGTGGCTTAGACTAAACTAGCTTGTTGCCTCCCGCCCCCGCCCCCCCCCCCCCCCCCCCCCCCCCCCGCCCCTGTATCGTTGTCTCTATGTTTGTTTGTATAATAAAAACAATATGTAAACAAGTAGCTACACAAAGTATCCAAAGTCAGGCTCACCACGCACACACAGTTTATTTATTTATATATTCTTTTATTTGTTTATTCTTTTATGTATTCTTTTATATAGAGGATAATGGGATAAGCACTCTTGTGCTTTTTTTACATCCAGTCCCCGTGTGTATGCAGTTTTTGTAAATCATGTCATCTGTTCCCACCGCCACACACGATGGCCTACTCTTACGAAAAGCGGAACAGGATTTAACGTGTGCACAAGATGTTCTGCGTGCGTTCGCACACACACGGGGCCTCGGTTTATAGTCTCATCCGAAAGGACTTTTAGGGGGAGAGTGGAGTCCGCACTGATGTTAACTCCAGAGGAAAAATCCCCTCGAACGGGAATCGAACCCGTGTCGTCAAATTGGGAGCGCAATGTTCTGACCACTAGGCTATCCTAGCCCCCAGCTGCTCTCTCTCTCTCTCTCTCTCTCCTCCTCTCTCTCTCTCTCTCTCTCTCTCGGGCGGGGAGAGCATGCAAGTGCGTCGCCACAAGACAGCGCAACCCATTTTGTTTTTCTTTTCCTGTCTGCAAGTGTATTTGTTTCCTACTATCAGAGTGGCTTTGTTTATCTTTGGATGGGAGGGAGTGTTCTAGGTTGACTATAGTGAAAGCGTAGTGTAGTGTAGTTAGTAACGTAGTGTAGTGTAGTGTAGTGTAGTGTAGTGTAGTGTAGTGTAGCGTAGGTAGTGTAGTGTAGTGTAGTGTAGTGTAGTGTAGTGTAGTGTAGTGTAGTGTAGTGTATGTGGTATTATGTAGTGTAAGTAGGTAGTGTAGTGTAGTGTAGTGTA
>CM060329.1:10228029-10230529 GCA_030674155.1 Stramonita haemastoma
GAGAGAGAGAGAGAGAGAGAGAGAGAGAGGAGAAGAGAGAGAGAGAGAGAGAGGAGAGAGAGAGAGAGAAGAGAGCGCAGCCGGAATTTCACGCAGAGAAATCTGCTGTGACATGAAGTGGTAGGAAATGGAGTGAAATAAATACTTGAGATAACAGCAGTGGGACTCGGGCCGAAACACATCCGGGTTTGTGGATAAAGCGTGACTGGGGTAATAAATATGACAATGGTCTGGTGCATCGTGACATAGTGCAGTCAGTGACTGGATCCGGGTCAGTTTTGAAAAGGTCAGGTGTCTGCTTGATTTGAAAGGCGTGGACGGGATAGCCTAGTGGTTAGTACAGTGCGTTCGTAATCTTGACAACCTGGGTTCGAATCCCGTTCGAGAGAATTTTTTTTTTCTCCTGAAGTTAACTAACATCAGTGCTGCTGACTCCACTCCCTGCAAAAGTTTTTTGGAGGGGATGAGACTTTAACTTGAGGAGGCCCCGTACGTGCGCGAACGCACGCAGACCATCTTGCGTACACGTTAAATCCTGTTCCGCCTTTCGTAAGAGTAGGCCATCGTGTGCCGGTGGGAACAGATGGCTAGATTGGCAAAACTGCATACACACGGGGAGTGGATGTAAAATAAAAAAAAAGCACGTGAGTGCTTATTCCATTATCCTCGATATAAAAGAATAAATAAATCAATAAACAAAATCAACCGTTGTTTTTCGCACTCAGGGCATGGAGTTGGGATGGATGGATGTGATGGGGTGGTAAGTAGATTACCTCCCATGCGATCAGAGCCCTGTCGCAGCGTTGTGTTACTAAATCCGGACACACCTGCGAATTGTGCGATGCTCTGTTTCCTTGGGTGGTGGTCGAAAGCCCCTTCTTAGCAAACATTTTGACTTCATGGTGAACGGTAGAATTTATGCAACCTCTTTTTAGAGGTCACGTCCTAAATGGAGAGCTGTACCCACCCGAGAAGCTGTGCAGAGATGGGACATCACGTGGCCCAACGTCCGCTCTGTTATAGATAGATTTGGTCATGATGTCATTCAATACCTGAGTTTTTGTGTGTGTGTGTGTGTGTTTTTTATAAAACGATGTTTTAAACCAAAGTCTTTCAGGATAATGTTTATGTTCCTGAATCGGATCAAAAGTTTTATCAAATTTAAAACTGTTTCATGTTCTCAAAGCAATGGTTGTTGTTGTTTTTCTATTTAAACGGAACGCCCCACCTCAACACCCTCTGACCACTAGACTATCCCGTCCCCCAAACAAAATTTATACAGTCTAGAGGTTACGCACGCATCTACCTAAAAAGCAAAAAGTCTGGGTCAGAAGTATGCTGTGGTTCAAACCCCGTTTGTGCCCTAAAACTCTCCCCCCCCCCCCACCCCCCCATCCATTCGACCGTGAATAGTGGTCTAGCACCCTTGAGTAGTGGACTGGGTGCTAGTCTTTCGGATGAGGCGACAAACCGAGGTCTCCTGTGTTGCACATAATTATTCAGTGCACGTAAAAGAACCTACGGAAACAAGAGGATTGTCCTTGGCAAAATTCTGTGGAAAAGAGTCACTCTGGTAGGAGTTGCAGACAGAAAAAAAAAATGGGTGGCGCTACTCTTGTGGCGACTCACTCTCCCCCTGGGAGAGCAGCCTGGATTTCACGCAGAAAAATCTGCTGTGACTTAAAATGGTATAATTTTTTAAAATAAATAACTAAATAAACAAAATAGTCCTGGCATGACTATGGCCCTCGTGGTCGACTCAGCTGAAAACAGCTGCGATGAATAACGCAATTGTCGAGGTTTGTGGGTTACCTGTGGATTGTTAATTACTCTGTGCGATGATTGACGTATTTCGCCTTTACCTGTAAACCTACCTGTGATTTGCTAACTTGTAAGAGTCAAAGTCAAAGTCAAACTTTTATTTCCAGATGGTACATTGAGTAAGCAGTCCAATTGCTTTTTTTCATCAAGCCATCCATCTATAAAAAAAAATAATAAAATAATAATAATAATAATAAAAAGGAGAAAAAAAGAGAGAATAATCATATTTGAACAAGGAAAAACTTAAAGAAGATATGTGGTACAAATGAAAAGATTAAAAATGAACTTGAAAAATATTCACACCAAAAGAAGAAACTAACACACACACACACACACACACACACACACACACACACACACACACACACACACACACACACAAATATATATATATATATATATATATATATATATATATATAATATATATATATATATATATATATATAATATACCACACGCACACAAGGAAAATAATGCATGGTTCCTTAAAAATCGTTTTACACACACACATACAAACCTATATCAATTCCCTCCTCCAAAACAAGTATGGTGCATACAAAGAAAATCAATACATTACAAAGCAATGGATTCGAAGCAGAAAGGAAAGACAATCACATTAATTTCCTTCCTTTTTCTCAGTCCTTCACTCCCAAACACTTGTGTTTATAGATTTACAC
>CM060329.1:10253029-10258029 GCA_030674155.1 Stramonita haemastoma
GTGTGTTGTGTGTTGTGGTCACTACATGATAGCTGTGTTTGTGGACAGTGTGTTGTGTATTGTGGTCACTCCATGATAGCTGTGTTTGTGGACAGTGTGTTGTGGTCACTATATGATAGCTGTGTTTGTGGACAGTGTGTTGTGGTCACTCCATGATAGCTGTGTTTGTGGACGGTGTGTTGTGGTCAGTACATGATAGCTGTGTTTGTGGACAGTGTGTTGTGGTCACTATATGATAGCTGTGTTTGTGGACAGTGTGTTGTGGTCATTACATGATAGCTGTGTTTGTGGACAGTGTGTTGTGGTCACTCCATGATAGCTGTGTTTGTGGACAGTGTGTTGTGTATTGTGGTCATTACATGATAGCTGTGTTTGTGGACAGTGTGTTGTGGTCACTCCATGATAGCTGTGTTTGTGGACAGTGTGTTGTGTATTGTGGTCACTCCATGATAGCTGTGTTTGTGGACAGTGTATTGTGGTCATTACATGATAGCTGTGTTTGTGGACAGTGTGTTTTGTATTGTGGTCACTCCATGATAGCTGTGCGGACAGTGTTGTGGTCACTACACTATAGCTGTGTGTGTGTTGTCTCCCAGAATGTGACAACTACCGATGGGGTCAGGACTGTGGTCAAACGTGTGGTCAGTACTGCACAGGCATCTGTAACAAGGTCAACGGTCACTGCACGTGCAGGCCCGGATATAAACCCAGCCTGTGCACTCAGGGTAAGTGTACTGTAGACAATGTCCACACTTCGTCCATATTTCCCTCGCCCTTATTTTTATTTTATTTTATTTTATTTTATTTTATTTTATTTTATTTTATTTTATTTTATTTTATTTTATTTTATTACCACTTAATGTTACAGCAGATTTTCCTGAGTGAAATTTGGACTGCTCTTCTCCAGGGGAGAGTACGTCACTACGTGATAGCTGTGTGTTGTGTGTTGTGTATTGTGTGGTAGTCACTACATGATAGCTGTGTGTTGTGTGTTGTGTGTTGTGTATTGTGTGGTAGTCACTACATAATAGCTGTGTGTTGTGTAATGTGTGGTAGTCACTACATGATAGCTGTGTGTTGTGTGCTGTGTGGTAGTCACTACATGATAGCTGTGTGTTGTGTGTTGTGTGTTGTGTGGTAGTCACTACATGATAGCTGTGTGGACAGTGTGTTGTGTATTGTGGTCACTACATAATAGCTGTGTGGACAGTGTGTTGTGTAATGTGTGGTAGTCACTACGTGATAACTGTGTGGACAGTGTTTTGTGTGATAGTCACTAGATAATAGCTGTGTGGACAGTGTGTTGTGGTCATTACATGATAGCTGTGTGGACAGTGTGTTGTGTGTTGTGGTCACTACATGATAGCTGTGTGGACAGTGTGTTGTGTGTTGTGGTCACTCCATGATAGCTGTGTGGACAGTGTGTTGTGTGATAGTCACTAGATAATAGCTGTGTGGACAGTGTGTTGTGTGATAGTCACTAGATAATAGCTGTGTGGACAGTGTGTTGTGGTCACTACATGATAGCTGTGTGGACAGTGTGTTGTGTGTTGTGGTCACTACATGATAGCTGTGTGGACAGTGTGTTGTGTGTTGTGGTCACTCCATGATAGCTGTGTGGACAGTGTGTTGTGTGTTGTGGTCACTACATGATAGCTGTGAATCAGAATCAGAATCAGAAATTATTTATTGCCGTAAAAGTCACATGGACTTATTGACACAACAAAATAAACTCAACATAATGCATTAATACAATATACTATTCACTGGTCAGCATGACTGAAATGATGTGCAGGCAAAAAACACCCAAACCACCACAAAGCAAAACCATGTTGCATTCTATCTTATTTCAATTGTTCTCTTTTTTCAAAACAGTACAAACATATTGAATTATTTCAGCTTGATGATTATCATTTACTAAAAACATTGCTTAATTTGCCTATACCATTCCTATATTCTTTGACACCAGATTTCAGATTTAGCAATATTTTTTGTCTTTGTTCAGTATATAAGATACACTCATCCAGTAAATGAAACTCGTCTTCTATTTTGTTGCAGTATTGACAAGTTCTGTTCTCTCTTGGTATATTCTTATATCTTCCTTTCTCTATCATTAAATCATGGCAACTTGTACGAAATTTACAAAATGTTTTCCTATGGTTTTTGTTTTCACAGTTAATCAGATATGGCTCTAGTCTATATTCTTTAGTCACAAAATTATAAAAGTTAAGTTTTGTGGACTCTTGTTTCTGTTTTAATCCAAAATGTTTTATATAAACTCTCCAGTTTTGTTTGTATTGCTTGGCACAATCGGTGTACGTCAAGTGTACTTTGGTTTTCCCATACATACTGTGTGGACAGTGTGTTGTGGTCACTCCACGATAGCTGTGTGGACAGTGTGTTGTGTATTGTGGTCACTCCGTGATATCTGTGTGGACATTGTGTTAAGGCCACTCCATGATAGCTGTGTGGACAGTGTGTTGTGGTCACTCCATGATAGCTGTGTTTGTGGACAGTGTATTGTGTATTGTGGTCACTACATGATAGCTGTGTTTGTGGACAGTGTGTTGTGTATTGTGGTCACTCCATGATATCTGTGTGGGCATTGTGTTAAGGCCACTACACTATAGCTGTGTGTGTGTGTGTGTTGTCTCTCAGAATGTGACGACCGCAAATGGGGTCAGAACTGTGGCAAAACGTGTGGTCTTTACTGCACAGGCGTCTGTAACAAGGTCAACGGTCAGTGCACGTGCAGGCCTGGATATGAACCCAGCCTGTGCACTCAGGGTGAGTGTACGCAGACAATGTCCACACTTCGTCCGTATTTCCCTCGCCCTTATTTTAATTTATTTTATTGTAGCCGCCGTTGTAGTCTAGTGGTTAGGGCGTTGGACTCGTAATCTAAAGGTTGCGGGTTCGATCCCAGCTTTCGGCTATGGCGTTGTGCCCTTGGAAAAGGCACTTTATGGCTATTTTCTCACCCCACCCAGGTGTAAAAGGGGTACCAACCTTGAGTTGGGGGTTAACCCTGCGATAGACTGGCATCCTATCCAGGGGGGGGGGGGGAGTCTATGACTCTCAGTCGCTTAACGCCACAGAAACCGGGATAAGCACCGGCCTGATGAGCCTTTGGCTCGGGACAGACTTTAACTTTGTAAACTTTATTTTATTTTATTTTTTTATTACCACTTAATGTTACAGCAGATTTTCCTGCGTGAAATTCGAGCTGCTCTTCTCCAGGGGTGAGAGCACGTTGCCACAAGTGCAGCGCCTACCCATTTTTTGTCCTGTCTGTAATTGTATTGGTTTCCCTAATCAGAGTGGCTTTTTTCTACAGAGCTTTGCCAGAGACAACGCTTTTATTGCCGTGGGGTTCTTTTACGTGCGCGCTAAATAATGTTGTGTAACAAACACACAGGACCTCGGGTTTTATCGTCTCATCCGAAAGACTAGCACCCAGACCAACACTCATCATGGTATAATGGGTGGGGGGGAAAGTTTTGGGCCGAATCGGGATTCGAACCACCGTACACTCCGACCCGGACTTTTTGCATTCTAGACAGGTGCGTTACTGCTAAACCACTGATCATCGGCTCTTTGTTTCTAGTCTATTCTTTTTGTGTTTCCTATCGTAACTGTGGAGATGATTTCTTTGCTGTTTTGATTTTTTTTTTTTTTTTAGAATTATTGATCAGTTTCAGAATATGTTTAGACACAAAGATCTCTCCAATGTGTCCTATTTCACTTGTTTCAAGATATACGATGTTGCTATTTTGATAGAGACACAAAGTCTTTTATGTTGATATTTGGAACACGTTATAGATGATGTCATGTTTGTTTTCTTGCTTGAGTCTTACTTCTCCTTTACTGACAAGGATGGTTATGTTGTTGTTGTTGTTATTTGTTGGGCGTTCTCCGGCTTAACATCCAGAGGTTCGCCCATAACATACACTCCGTCTCTCCCATCCCACCTGGGAATCACTGTGAGATTTGCAAGCGCATGCTGGAGAATTTTGCGTGCATGACTCTTTGAAGTATCTTGCATACCAGGCAGCCGTATTCCGACCGAAGAGGATATTATTTTATCTCTCCTCTTCAAGGAGGGGGACGGGATAGCTCAGTGGTCAGAGCGCTCGCTTTCCCCCAGCTAAGGTTAGGCAGCGTCGAGCCTGGTTGCCATTTGGATGGGTGACCGTTTGCGCGCCTTGGCTACAGTACAGTTCCCCAGTTCACTCAGCTGTCAATGGGTACCTGCCCTCTTTAGGGTCAGGAAAGGTAAAGCAGCGAGAGAGAGAGAGAGAGAGAGAGAGAGAGAGAGAGAGAGAGAGAGAGAGAGAGAGAGAGAGAGAGAGAGAGAGAGAGAGAGAGAGAGATGGGCGCCACCGGCCCCCAATATGCTGGCCCGACCTGAAGAAGCTGAAGTCTCTGATGCCTCGCTCCCCTACGACCACCTAGGTTATGGGAAACTACCTTTACCTTCTTTTTTTTTACCCTAATAGATAAATGAATAATAACTGTTATTAACAGCTTGCCCTCCATACTTAGCCTACTTACCCAGGCTTTGCGCTCTTAAAGACTAGAGCGCAACTCCATAGTCTTCCGAGACTGATGGGTGCCTACTTCTAATAACTGTTGTGTGGTGGGGGGTGGGGTGGTATGGTGTGGCAGCCTGCGTTAGTGGTCAGTACGGTCAGAACTGCAGCCAGACGTGCGGGATGTGCTATGGATCTGCTTGTCACCACGTGTTGGGTACCTGCTCACGCTGTAACGACAACTGGAGGATGCCTTTCTGCCAAGGTAGGCCTAGGTCACAGAACCGTCATAGTTTTTCTCTCTGGTATGACTCTGGTATAAGATGCTGCTGTTGTCGTTGGTTGTTGTTGTTGTTGTTGTTGTTGGTTGTGGGTGGTGGTGAGTGGTGGTGATTTGTGGGTGGTGGTGGTGGTGGTTGGGTTGTGGGTGGTGGGTGTATGGTGGTGGTGGTTGGTAGTTGGGTGGTG
>CM060329.1:10260529-10270529 GCA_030674155.1 Stramonita haemastoma
GTACATAACAGAATCCAGCAAACCATTGGGGCCTACGAAAACCTTCTGACAATCGTAAAGAAGCGTAAACTTAAATGGTATGGGCATTTTACAAGATCAAAAGGACTTGCAAAAACAATAGTGCAAGGCACTGTCCAAGGAGGAAGAAAAAGAGGCCGACCAAGGAAGAGATGGGAGGACAACATCAGCGAGTGGACAGGCCTAGAACTCAACAAAACCCTGAGAAAGGCAGAACAGAGAGAGGAATGGAGGGAACTGGTTGTCAAGTCTTCAGGGGTGCCCCCAGGGTCGCCAGACTAAGGGATAGATAGAGAGAGATCGATAGATCAATCGATCGATAGATAGACAGATTAGAATAGATTATTAATTAGGTTAGATTAGATTAGATTAGGCTAGATTAGATAGTTAGATAGATAGATAGATAGATAGATAATAGATAGATAGATAGATAGATAGATAGATAGATAGATAGATAGATAGATAGATAGATAGATAGATAGATAGATAGATATTAATGGAAAAAAACATCAACGTCTTATTACATATAAATTGTTATAATCCACAATAATCACAGAGTAGTTGGTGTGACAATATAATTCATCAAGTTATAACTATCATAATAATTATTCATTATGTACCACTAACAGTAGAACGTGTAGGTATTTTAGGTATTTTGTGTATTTTGCACGGTAACGTTACTGTAAAACTAAACACAGCGTCTTCTATTACCACTCTGTGCTACTTGTGCTATTCATTTTTTACTGCAGAATCACAAATCTATGTATACCTATACTGAAGAAAACCTGCACTACGCTGGAAGCTGTCGGCTGTGCTCGAGTACATAGTAATGTCAATGACACTACTTAAAAATAATGTTTCACTTATACAGAAAATGAACCACATGAATGATCCTTTTGTGTGTGTGTGTGTGTGTGTGTGTGTGTGTGTGTGTGTGTGTGTGTGTGTGTGTGTGTGTGTGTGTGTGTGTGTGTGTTCTTTTTTAATTTTTTATTTCTGTATATTTTTTTTATTTCGAGTGTGTGTGTGTGTGTGTGTGTGTGTGTGTGTGTGTGTGTGTGTGTGTGTGTGTGTGTGTGTGTGTGTGTGTGTGTGTGTTGGGGGGTGGGGTGGGGCGCACACACCCAGGTGCACGCTCACACATGCATGTGTGTGTTAGTGTGTATACATCAACACTGCACACCCAACTAAAACCCTCAACACTTCATTATGTGTGTTCCAAAATCTGGTTTGCCAGCATGTGTTGGGCCTAACTTTGTGTACCAAAATCTGGTTTGCCAGCATGTGTTGTACCTAACTTTGTGTACCAAAATCTGGTTTGCCAGTATGTGTTGGGCCTAACTTTGTGTACCAAAATCTGGTTTGCCAGTATGTGTTGGACGTAACTTTGTGTACCAAAATCTGGTTTGCCAGTATGTGTTGGACGTAACTTTGTGTACCAAAATCTGGTTTGCCAGCATGTGTTGTACCTAACTTTGTGTACCAAAATCTGGTTTGCCAGCATGTGTTGTACCTAACTTTATCCCTTGATTCCTCAGTGTCCACCTTACGTGCCATCGATCTTGAAGTGAATCAGCGGTTAAAAAAAAGGGTGACGCTGCACTTGTGGCGACACGCTCTTCCTGGGAAAAAGCAGCCCGAATTTCACGCAGAGAAAATCTGTTATGACATAAAGTGGTATTAAGATGAAAAATAGATAAATAAATAAATAAATAAATAAGTAAATTCCAATGTGTCACATGCTGTTACTACCAGCGAGCACTAGGGCCTAGGTTAGCTTTGGGGGACGGGATAGCCTAGTGGTCAGAACATTGCGCTCGCAATCTGATGACCCGGGTTCAATTCCCGTTCGAGGGGATTTTTCCCCTGGAGTTAACATCAGTGCTGACTCCATTCTCTCCAAAAGTCCTTCGGATGAGACTATAAACCGAGGCCCCCGTGTGCGAACGCACGCAGAACATCTTGCGCACGCGTTAAATCCTGTTCCGCTTTTCGTAAGAGTAGGCCATTGTGGGAGCAGATGACAAGACTGACAAAACTGCACACGCATGGGGACTGGATTTTTTTTTTTAAGTGGGTGCTTATTCTAGTATCCTCGACATAAAAGAATAAATAAATTCAATAAATGTGCTTGTGTGTTGTATAGCTCAAATGCAAGCGCTTTGATTTGTTTTTGCAATATATAACGCTATATATATTCCATATACTACTACTACTACTACTACTACTAATAATAATAATAATAATAGGCCTATTGAATGGATGAGTGGAGAAATATTGGAAGAGGTGAGCCAATTCAAATACTTAGGCTCCATCCTAACAAAAGATGGCACATCAAACAATGAAGTGAAAGCTCGCATTGCACCAGCAACATCTGCTCTAGTCAGACTCGAGAGGATCATCAGAAGCAACAACATCAGCTTCTGCACCAAATACCACCTCTACAAATCCCTCGTGATATCTATCCTCCTATATGGCTTTGAATGATGGACTCTGACAGCAGAGTTAGAGAGGAGAATCCAAGCATTCGAGAACAAGTGCCACAGAAGACTCCTCAAAATATCATACAAAGAACACAAGACCAATAACTATGTGAAAGAAGAAGTCAAAAACCGTGTGGGCCCCCAAGAGCCTTTGCTCTCCACCATAAAGAGGAGAAAGCTGATGTGGTTTGGTCACACCACAAGACACAACACCCTAGCAAAAACCACCTTGCAAGGAACAGTCGAGGGCAAGAGAAGAAGAGGCCGCCAAAAGAAATCATGGGTTGACAACATCAAAGACTGGACCGCCCAACCCCTGCAACATCTCCTACTAGCCACACAGGATCGTGAAGCATGGAAAAGGATCTCCGTTGCGTCTTCTCTCATGTCCCCCCTACGTCCTTTGGGACATGGGACTGAGTGAGTGTGAGTGAGTAGGCCTAGTAGTAGTAGTAGTAGTAGTAGTAGTAGTAGTAGTAGTAGTAGTAGTAGTAGTAGTAGTAGAAGTAGTAGTAGTAGTAGTAGTAGTAGTAGTAGTAGTAGTAGTTGTAGTAGTAGTAGTAGTAGTAGTAGTAGTAGTAGTAGTAGTAGTAGTAGTAGTAGTAGTAGTAGTAGTAGTAGTAGTAAAGAAAGAAAGGAAGGAAAGACAAGACAAGACAAGACAAGAAACAAACAAACAAACAAACAAACAAACAAACAAACAAGTAGCCCCTGAGTGCTGATTCCAGTATCCTCGATATAAAAGAATCAACAAATTAAATAATTAATCAACAAAATAATTAAATAAACAAACAAACCAACCAACCAACCAAACCATCCAAACAAACAAACAAACAAATAAACAAAAATAAGAACTCAGCCCCTTGGTCACTGTCCACTATGCACACAGAGTGTCCAGTCCAGACTTTCGGCGTGGGGTGTGCCATGAAGTGTGGTCGTTGCCGCAACAATAGCTCCTGTCGACACGATAGCGGTATCTGCGAGCAGGACTGCGAGGAGGGTTACACAGGAGTGCACTGTAAAAGTGAGTCGTCTTCTTCTTATTTCGTGTCTCTGGGTGTATGGGGGGGTGGGGGGGGGGATGGGAGGGATGTGTGTGGGGGGGTGTGGGGTGGTGGTGGGGGGGTTGGGGGGAGGGGGGGGGGGTTGGGTGTGGGGGTTGGGGGTGTGGGGTGGGGGGGGTGGGGGTGAGGTGTTACTTTCAATGTAACGTCTATTCATATCTCGGGGGGGGGGGGGGGGGGGGGGTGGGTGTGTGTGTGGTGTGTGTGTGACCTTCAATGTAACGTCTATTCATATCTCGGGGGAGGGGGAGGGTGTGTGTCTATGTGTGTGTGTGAATGTGAGAGTGTGTGTGTGTGTGTGTGTGTGTGTGTGTGTGTGTGTGTGTGTGTGTGTGTGTGTGTGTGTGTGTGTGTGTGTGTGTGTGTGTTCAATTTAAATTCCTTACCGTTATCAGCGTCATCATAACTGTCATCATCCTTACCGTTACCAGCATCATCATAACTGTCATCATCCTTACTGTCATCAGCATCATCATAACTATCGTCATCCTTACCGTCATCAGCATCATCATAACTGTCATCATCCTTACCGTTATCAGCATCATCATAACTGTCATCATCCTTACCGTTATCAGCTCATCATAACTGTCATCATCCTACCGTCATCAGCTTATCATAACGCATCATCCTTACCGTTCACATCACATAACTGTCATCATCCTTACCGTTATCAGCATCATCATAACTGTCATCATCCTTACCGTTACCAGCATCATCATAACTATCGTCATCCTTACCGTCATCAGCATCATCATAACTGTCATCATCCTTACCGTTACCAGCATCATCATAACTATCATCAATCATCCTTACCGTCATCAGCATCATCATAACTGTCATCATCCTTACCGTTATCATCATCATCATAACTGTTGTCACATCAACATTAACTGTCATTCACAACACAGAAAGTCAGTTTTATCCTAAAAAGATAAAATGGTGATATGGTCTGTGTGTTACAGCGGAGAAGGAGAGCCTGGTGGGGCTCATCGTGGGTTTGGTGGTGGGGGTAGGAGTTCTCCTAGCCGTGGTCATCATCGTGGCTATGTGGTGAGTGGTCAAGCTCGCTTTCCCCCCCCCCCCCCCCCCCCAGCCAAATTTTTAAGCAGCGTCGAGCATGGTACCAGTTGGATGGGTGACCGTTTGCGCGCCTTGGCTTCAGTATTGTTCCCCCCAGTTCACCCAGCTGTAACTGGGTACCTGAAGGTCAGGGAAGTAAAGCAGCAGGGAGAGGAGATGGGCGCCGCCCTTTAACATGCTGGCCCCTAGAGAAGCTGAGGTCTTTGATGCCTCGCGCGTCCTACACCGCACAGGTTATAGTGACACCTTTACCTTAAACCTACCTCGCTTCCATTGTCCCTCACCGTATGGCCCGCTCTTCCTTTCAAAAATCATTTGGACAGACAGAGAAACAGCTCCCTAAATCTTCGGTAACTTTTTTTTTTTATTTACTATAGTCAGCTGTTCAGTTGAACTGTCGTTCCAGACCTTGTTCTCTTGTCTTTTTAGCAGAACGGGGGGTTTTTTGGTAATAAATAACTGTTGATTTGGGGAAATACATAATTGTTGATTTTTGGTGAAATACACAATTGTTGATTTTTTTTTGTTGAAATAAATAATTGTTGATTTTTTTGTGTAATAAATAATAACTGTTGATTTTTTTTTTTGTGTAAAATAAATAACTTAATTTTTGTGTAATGAATAACTGTTGATTTTGTTGGTGAAATAAATAATTGTTGATTTTTTGTGTAATAAATAACTGTTGATTTTTTTGTGTGTGAAATAAATAACTGTTGATTTTTTGTGTGAAATACATAACTGTTGATTTTTGTGATGCAGGTGTTTTATACGGCGACGGTCAACACCCGTGCCCAAGGTGCCTCAGAAAGGTAAATCTGCTGAAAAGAAGCCAAAGTGTTTTTTTCTCTTTCTTTTATGTATTCACTTACATCTGTTATATCGAGGATAATGGAATAAGCACTCGTGTGCTTTTTTACACCAGTTCCCGGGTGTATGCAGTTTTGTAAATGTCATCTATTTCTACTATAACACACAACCTACCTCTTTATCTTACGAAAAGCGGAGCAGGATTTAACGACCGTTTGGCGCAAGATGTTCGCGTGCGTTTCACACACAGGGGCCTCGGTTTATAGTCTCATCCGAAGGACTTTTGGGGAGAGTGGAGTCAGCACTGATGTTAACTCTAGGAGAAAAATCGCCTCGAACGGGAATCGAACCCGGGTTGTCAAATTGCGAGCGTAGTGTTCTGACCACTAGGCTATCCTGTCCCCCAATTTGTTGATTTTTGTTTCAGTGAAAAGAGGATGGCTACCCACAGTGCTAGCTGCCACTTCTGAGTAGCAACCATTAATAAAAAATGCTGTTGTTACGGTTTGCATCCACAGTAGGTCTACCCCAAGTGCCGCTTAGCCAAGCTTTTCTATTTATTTATTATTTGTTTATGTATTCATTTATTTATTATTATTTATTTATTTATTCTTTTATATTGAGGATAATGGAATAAGCACTCATGTGCTTTTTTTCATCCAGTCCCCGTGTGTAAGCAGTTTTATCAATATTGTCATCTGTTCCCACTTTATGTAACTAGCATCGATATGTAAGAGAGTTCGTTCATAAAAGTGTATTCAGGCTGAGGAGTTAAGACTTGATGAGCTTGGCTGTTTCTTATGTGACTAGCATACGGGAACAGGGTAGCCTAGTGGTCAGAACAGTGCGTTCGCAATTTGACGATCCGGGTTCGATTCCCGTTCGAGGGGATTTTTTCCCCCTGAGGTTAACATCAGTGCTGACTCCACTCATCCCCAAAAGTCCTTCGGGTGAGATTATAAACCGAGGCCCCTTGCGCACACGTTAAATCCTGTTCCGCTTTTCGTAAGAGTAGGCCATTGTGTGCCGGTGAGAACTGATGACAAGATTGACACAACTGTACACACATGGAGACTGGATGTAAAGGAAAAAAAGCACATGAGTGCTTATTCCATTATCCTCGATTTAAAAAAAATAAATAAATAAATAAATGAATAAATACAGGCTAAAGACTTAATGAACTTGGCTATTTCTTATGTTACTAGCATACGTTATGTAAGAGAGCTAGTTGTTTATGCGGGCAAAGGTGTTAAGATTGGATTAACTTGGCTGTTTCTTATGTTACTAGCATACGTTGTGTAAGAGAGCTCGTTCATATTGTTTATGCAGGCAAAGGTGTGGTAAGACTGGGATGAACTTGACTGTTTCTTATATAGGTAGCATAGGTTAATTATTTATTTATTTATTTATTCTTATATATATCGAGGATAATGGAATAAGCACTGGTGTGCTTTTCTTTCTTTTTTTTACATCCAGGCCAGTGTGCATGCAGTTTTTAAATCTTTACGTTATGCAAGGCAACTCCTTCCTATTGTGTATAGCTACAGACAAAAGGTGTTCAGACCTAAATCTTGCTTAACGAACCTGACTCTTTCACAGACTTCATGGGAGACGCCAGTCAGGATGACCCCCAACCCCACCGGCACGAGGAGGTGGCCATGAGGGAATCCCAGCTGTACCAGAACATACAGCCAGGCACCACCACCACCCCCACCACCACCACCAGCAGCAACCGCCAGGACTATGACCGCACCCACTTCTCCCGCCGGGAATCACACCCCTACTCCGTGCACACCCCCAACGAAAAGAGAAAGCAGGACGCCGCCCACACCTACCAGAACACGGGGCCCAGCAAGGCACTGCCGGACAAGGGCCCCGAGAAGCGACACAGAGGCGGCGCCCTGCTACCGCCGGAGGGGACATACGGTAATGTGTCGCCGCCGGAAGCTGCCTACGGAAACCTGCGCAGTACGGATCGTGCTATATATGGAAATATTCAGTCGTGAGGGGGCTTGTTAGCTGTATATACTCCTCTGACAGGACAGTACCCAGTACCCAATGTGGGGTTACGAGCTGATATGGAATTCTGTGGTGTCGTTGTTTAATTAAGGTTCATTGACAAGAGGGTTGTCCCTGCCAAAGTTCTTGTAGAAAAAAAGCCACTCAGATAGGGAAATAAATATAGTTGCTTGCAGGAAAAGGGGGGGGGGGGGGGATAAGCTGTAGGCGCTGCACTTGTGGCAACGCAGCGCAGTTCTTTCCTTCCTAGGTTTGTTGTTTGGGAAAAGCTGTTACCAAAACAAAAAAAAACACGTTTTAATTTATTGACTTCAAGAGTACAGGAGACACAACAGAAAAAAAAATCATGAGAGGAAGGAGAACAGATCTTTTTTTTTTTAACTGATGGCTAAACTAGGAAGAATGTGAAGGTGTATGTAGGAGTGCGTATATTCCTCTTTGTGTGTGTGTGTGTGTGTGTGTGTGTGTGTGTGTGTGTGTGTGTGTGTGTGTGTGTTAGACAGGTGTGTTCCCCACGAAAGGCCACCCATATCCTTACAGAAATTCAGATAGAATGCTTTTCTTTAGTTTCCCACATCTTTTTTTTTGTTGGAAACTTGTATATATCATATTCTTTTTTTTACGATTTCTATGGAATTGTCTCAAGATTATTAATATTTAAACATAAAATAAATATTATGACTTACAATGGTGCACATTCTTATAATATTTCGTTAAAAGATTGTCATTTTTCTCTCCTAAACTGCAGTTCTACTAGAACTTAAAGAAGAGAGCATAAAACATATCTTGTTACTTCATCATAAGCAGAATGCTACTCTCTCCTGCTCACCTGCTTCTTTCCACCAGAGGTCGACATTTATATTGATGTATGTGATGGGGTCATAAGTAGATTACCTCCCATGCGATCAGGGCCCTGTCGCAGCGTTGTGTTTCTAAATCGAGACACACCTGTCAAGTGTGCTGCAATGCTCTGTTTCCTTGGGTGGTGGTCAAAAACCCACCTTGCATACACTTCGCCGTCACGGTGAAATGTAGAATGTATGCAGCCTCTTTAAAGAGGTCACATCCCCACTGTTCTGTGTACAGGGGGGTGTGCAGAGATAGGATCTTACAAATAATGTTCACTTTGTTACACGTGTATCGCAAGGGACAAGCCTAGTATGGAATGCTGAGAGAATAATTATTGTGTGAGAGAAACGAAGTAGCGAGTGCATTGCTTGTAGCATAGGGGGACGTCCAGCTTAGTTCCATACTTGGAGAAATCGGCTGACATCATTATAAAGCATGGGTATTGTGGTGGTCTAATAATAATATAATAATATGGGATTTATATAGTGCTGATTCTTGTAGAGCACACACATCAAAACGCTGAATGCTATCTATACTACACTCACGTCAGATTGAGTAGGGGAGTGACTGGGCTGCAGTTAGGACATGGCGCTCCTGTGCGCACAAGTCGTCTGCAGACTCTGTAACAGATCTGTGGCTATGTATCTTCTGCCTGTTGTGTTTAAACGCTTTTTAAAAAAAAAAAATTCCACTGAAGAGATGCCCCCCCCCAAACTACGAGACATGCTTTTATTCCCATGCCTCATTCTGTGTTAACCTGGGGTAGGGGGACGTTGTTGTTTTTTATAGATGATTTTTTTTTCATGTGCTTTGAAATCAAAACTTGATATTATTAGGTGCATCTGTATTTTGCTAATGTGGTCTACGCAGTTTTAAAGATTCTATTGCTATCAGGGTAAGCAAATTATTTTGTCCTACAGCACTTTTAAAGATTTTTGTTTTGTCAGGGTCTAAGCTGGGCACTGTCATTTGAAGGACATCATCTGGCTTTTGCAATCACACAAACGCTGGAAAGCCTTACTGTGGTCAGATTTGTGATTTGACACTGACTATGTCAAATAATTATTGTGATATTTGGTCTGTAGAAATGATACGTCTGTGGGCCGGGATTTTGTTGTGCTTGTTTGTAGTTTGGGTTTTAAATGTGTGTGCATATTTTGATGTAGAGAGTGCTGTGTGGGACATCTTTTCTATAAACTAAATATGATGTATGATGCTTTTGTTACATTTGTTTTTTTTAGTATTGCTCAGATCTTGAAGCAATTTATGCAACAGATTGTATTTTGATGTTGGCGGGGAGAGAGGAGGTGTTGTCTGACCTTATTTTTGGGATCCAATCGGCTATTGTTATGGACTGTTTACGTGGTATATTATCAAATCTTTCTGTCTGATCATATGTCATTTCCCTGAGCATCATGCTTGTACGTAAGCCACAATGCAAACAGATAGCTTAATACAGTGTTGTTATAATGTAGTATTTTATACTTTTGTGTTCACACACACACACAACACACACACACACACACACACACACACACACACACACACACACACACACACACACACACACACAAATACACACTCACGCACACACACGCACGCAACACAACACACTACAGCACACACATACACACAAACACACACACATACACACACACACACATACCACACACACACACA
>CM060329.1:10275529-10333029 GCA_030674155.1 Stramonita haemastoma
ATTTAACGTGTGCGCGCAAGGGTTCTGCGTGCGTTGCACACGGGGCCTCGGTTTATAGTCTCATCCGAAGGACTTTTGGGAAGAGTGGAGTCAGCACTGATGTTAACTCCAGGTGAAAAATACCCTCGATCGGGAATCGAACCCTGGTCGTCGCTAGCGCAATGTTCTGACCACTAGGCTATCCCGTCCCCAAGGTTGTGTACGTGTCTTCCCACGAAAGACTATAACCCTGACCGGTTTAAAGTTTTATGACTAGAGGGACTACTCTTCAAAGTTTGCGTCCAAAAAATAAAATCTTGAGCAGGGTGCCTGAGTTGCTTCAATCTCCCCGTGTATGCAAACACACCTGTTTAGGATTTACAGTAAACACCACACACACACACACACACACACACACACACACACACACACACACACACACACACACACACACACATATACACACACACGCCACACAAACAACACACACACCACACACACACACACACACACACACACACACACACACACACACACACACACACACACACACACAAATATTGTGTGCCGGTGGGAACAGATGGGAACAGATGACAAGATTTACAAAACTGCATACACACGGGGACTGGATGCAAAAAAGTAATGAGTGCTTATTCCATTATCCTCGATATAAAAGAATAAATAAAAAAATAGATAGATAAATAAACACTCACACATGATTGCAGTATCAATGTCAAATGTATTATCTATTTCCTTTTTTTTTTTATATAATACTTTATGTCACAGAAGATTTCTCTGCATGAAATTTGGGCTGCTCTCCCCAGGGAGAGCGCATCGCCACAAGTGCAGCACATTAAATCCTGTTCCACTTTGCGTAAGAATAGGCCATTATGTGCCGGCTGGAACAGTACGACAAGATTTACAAAACTGCATACACACGGGGACTGGATGTAAAAAGAAAAAAGCACATGAGTGCGTATTCCATTATCGTCGACATAAATGAATGAATGAATATGAATTGAATTAATTAATTAATTCGAGCCACAACAGAGCCACCAGTGTAAGGAGATTTTTCCCTTTGGAGTTAATAACGTCAGTACTGACTCTACTCTGGGGAAAGTCATTCACATGGAGCTATAAACTGAGGCCCTGTATGCGAGTGCTCGCAGAACATCTTGCACGCATGTTAAAACCTGTTCCGCCTTTCGGAAGAGTAGGCCACGGTGTACTACTGGTAGAAATGGATGACCAAATTCTAAAAACGCATTCACACTGGTGGTGTGTTTTAGACATCATTATCCTCGAAGTTGGTGGGAGCGGGATAGCTCAGTGGTCAGAGCGCTCGCTTTCCCCAAGTCAAGTTAATTAAGCAGCGTCGAGCGTGGTTGTCAGTTGGATGGGTGACCGTATTTGCGTGCCTTAGCTACAGGACATTCCCCCATGTTCACCCAGCTGTAAATGGGTAGGCTACCTGCCCTCTTTAGGGTCAGGGAAGGTAGAGCAGCGAGGGAGAGGAGATGGGCGCCGCCCTCAACATGCTGGGCCCTTGAAAAGCTGAGATCTCTGACACCTCGCTCCCCTACGACCACACAGGTTATGGGACACCTTTACCTTTACCTTTTACCTCGAAGTTGGAATGAAGATACCTTAATGGTGGGCAAAATCTCACCATTGATGAACCTTGGAGTTTAATGGTGGACAAAAAACAAAAACAAAAAAAAGTCGTATACGCAAGAATTCACCGTTGGTAAACCCTTGGGGATCGATTTTACCAAACTAAACACACACACACACACACACACACACACACACACACACACACACACACACACACACACACACACACACACACACACACCACCCACACGTACGCCAAACACACACCCACACAACCACACACACCCACACACACACACACACACACACACACACACACACACACACACACACACACACACCACACACAACCACACACACACCACACAACACCTCAACACACAAAACACACTCATTTGGGTGGAGAGAATGCTAGCATGTTTAAACACAAGATGCCATTCTGGCAGCTGCATTATTTTCAGTGTAGTATTTTTTTTTAATTTATTTGTTTATTCTTTTATATCGATGATAATGGAATAAGCACTCGTGTGCTTTTTTTCACATCCAGTCCCCGTGTGTATGCAGTTGTGTCAATCTTGTCATCTGTTCCCACCGGCACACGATGGCCTAGTATGACTTTGCCAATAGTCAGTGATGGATGTTAAATGCTTCAGAAACTCTTAACTTTCTGTACAGGTAATTATGAGAAATATGGTATGCTTCCCTTAACATACATTACATAAACACTGAACATATACCACCGACAGACATTGTGCGCCAGATCATCAGACATTATACTGGCTGGTCCAAAGCCAGAAAACTATTCCTTAGCAAGGCCACAATGACCAGATCCCAGGCCTCGCCAAAACTGCCTCCGAGAAACTGTTATTTTTTTTTATTTTTTTCATTTCTTCTGTTATATGGAGGATAGTGGAACAAACAGTCATGTGCTTTTTTACATCCAGTCCCCGTGTATATTATGCAGTTTTGTAAATCTTGTCATCCATTCCCACAGGCACACAATGGCCTACTCTTACAAAAAGCCGAAAAGGATTTCACGTGTGGCAAGATGGTCTGCGTAGGTTCGCACACGGGGCCTCGGTTTAAAGTCTCATCTGAAGGACTTTTGGGTATGAGTGGAGTCGGCACTGATGTTAACTCCAGGGGGAAAATCCCCGCGAACGGGAATCGAACCCAGGTCGTCAAATTGCGAGCGCAATGTTCTGACCACTAGGCTACCCACATAGCAAGGCCACATGACCAGATCCCAGGGCCTTGCCAAAACAGTTCTCGGGGAAACTGTTGAGGCAGGGAGAACTGGGGCACTGGATCAGCAGAACAAATATGCCAGATGCATCAGTTTGCCAGACCCTGCAAAACAGCTGTAAACTGCCTGTCATCGGAGACCCAGGCTTTGGCACACAATTCATAACTACTACCTGCCTGCATGCGGGGGACAGGATAGCCTAGTAGTCAGAACATTGCGTTCGCAATTTGACAACTCGGGTTCGATTCTCGTTCGAGGGGATTTTCCCCCTGGAGTTAACATCACTGCTGACTCCACTCTCCCCAAAAGTCTTTCGGGTGAGACTATAAACCGAGGCCCAGTGTGCGAGCGCACGCAGAACATCTTGTGCGCACGTTAAATCCTGTTCTGCTTTTCGTAACAGTAGGCCATCGTGTGCCGGTGGGAACAGATGACAAGATTGACAAAACTTCATACACACGGGGACTAGATGTAAAAAGAAAAAAAAAGCACATGAGTGCTTATTCCATTATCCTCCATATAAAAGAATAAATAAATAACTACCTAACTAACTCAATAAATCTCAGCCTGTTGTCTATCTGACAGCACAGGCTTCAACGACTGTGGTCCCAAATACAATTAATTAATTAATAAGGGGAGGATGACGTATAAAATCATATTGATTTTTTCGTTTCTCGGCTGGAGTTTTGAGGTTCACCAATAGTGAGATTTATGCGACATAAAAATGTGGTAATGAGTGACAGAAGATAAAGTTTATTAAAAAAAAAAAAAAGTACTATACTTAATAAAGTTGTCATATCAATCCTCTCGTCGTTGCTACCGAAGAAGAAGACTGCAAAGAAGAAGAAGATGAAAGAAGAAGAAGAAGAAGAAGAAGAAGAAGAAGAAGAAGAAGAAGAAGAAGAAGAAGAAGAAGAAGAAGAAGAAGAAGAAGAAGAAGAAGAAGAAAAAGAAACAGACAACAACAACAACAACAACAACAACAACAACAACAACAACAACAACAACGAGAAGAAGAAAAGCGCAAAGAAGAAGAAAAATACAAAGAAGAAGAAGAAGAATGCAGAGAAGGAGAATGCAAAGAAGAAGATGAATGAAAAGAAGGAGAGAGAGAGAGACAGGGAGGTGTGAATAGGGAGATACACAGAGGGGTTGCCAGTATTTCAAAGCCAGAAAACAACTTCTTCCTTTTCTTCTCCTCGATCTTCCTCCTCCTCCTCCTTCTTCT
Source organism: Stramonita haemastoma (assembly GCA_030674155.1). Lineage (NCBI taxonomy): Eukaryota > Metazoa > Mollusca > Gastropoda > Neogastropoda > Muricidae > Stramonita > Stramonita haemastoma. The sequence continues at coordinate 10,279,600 of CM060329.1, forward strand.
TCTTGTTTCCATCACGGTTGGGCTTTTGTTTTGTTTTGTTTTGTTTTGTTTGCTTGTTTTTCGCGCGTTACGATGTGTGAGGTGAGGTTTTTTTGGTCTTTGTGCTTTTGTTTGTTTTTTTTGTTGTTTTTTTTTATTTTGTTTGTTTTGTGTTGTTGTTGTTTTGTTGTTTTGTTGTGGGTTTTTTTGTTGTTGTTGTTTTTTTTGTTGTTGTTGTTGTTTGTTGTTTTTTGGGGGGGGTGTTTTTGGATTGATACTACAGTTTTGTTTATTTTGTTACACATAAATAGCTTTTTCATTAAAAAAAAAAAAAAAAGCTTTTTCGTCATACTAAACTCTATAACAAAGTGACGAAGAGAATAGATGCATTTTAATCGTTGATTACTTGCCCTAGAGGATAAAGATTAGCCAATCTTCGAACTCCGCTAGTAGGCCTAGGACGTAAAATTATAATAATAGCAACATCATCAGAGCCGTGTTGTGTTTATTCCCCCTGGAAGATTACTCTTGTATAAAGAAGACCTAAATATCCCGATTGGTTTTTTTTCAGTGAAAAACTAATGGATAATTTTGAAAGAAATGGAGATGTAGGTGTGCAATAGCAGTTTTTGTGCCTTCTTGCTGCATTTCAGTCGACTCTAAAATGGCAGAATATCCAGATGACTTGATAAAGGAATTCAAATCAAAGGTACTGTATAATTGTTCTGTAACAATCCTAGGATTCTTCCATACTTAGAATGAAGTTATCGTCCTTGGAAAAGTTGATTACAAGTTACGAACTAGTCGATCGATGGTACTTTCGTTTTTTTTGGCTTGGAAATTGGCAGCATCATACAATATTTTGCTTTAAAATATTAGATTTTTCAGTTGAGTTTCATCAGTGGTAAAGTATGTGGCCATCAGAAAATACTTCCGTCTGTCAATATACCAGATTTTATTCATCGCTTTATCATTATGTAAACTTAATACTGTAGTGTTGTTTGAACTCTCTCTCTCTCTCTCTCTCTCTCTCTCTCTCTCTCTCTCTCTCTCTCTCTCTCTCTCTCTCTCTCTCTCTCTCTCTCTCTCTGTGCCAGTGTGTGTGTGTGTGTGTGATCTGTGTGTGTGTGTGTCACTGTGTGTGTGTGTGTGTGTGTTGTGTGTGTTGTGTGTGTAGTGTGTGTGGTGATGTGAGAGAGAGAGGGGGGGGGGGGGGAGATAGAGAAAGAGAGAGAGGGGGGGAGACATGTTCATACTTTATAATTTACTGTACATATCCAAAACTACAAGTACAAGTTAAAATAACTGTGTGAAATAAAAGTTTCACTGGCTGGTAAAAGCGTCTTGGTCCTTACCACAAGGATATCACCACTTGTTTCTTTTTTGTTGGGTTTTTTGTTGTTGTTTTGTTGGAGGGGGGGGGGGGGGGCTGGTTGTTTGGGGTTTTTTAATCATAGGTACTCAAACTCACTTGGATAAACCGATAAGAGATTTGCCAAAGCTAAACTAGCAGTACTAATAGTAGCAGCAGGAGCAGGAGGAGTAAGAGTAGCAAAAGCAGTTGAAATAGTTGTTGTTGTTGTTGTTTTGTAGTCAATTTATCACCAAAATCATTGACAATCAAGACAAGGAAATTTTAAACTGTTCAGTCTTTTTTTGTCTTTTTTTAAAAATCAAATTGAATTAGGTTACTCATATAATATATTATATGTATGTCCATTTCAGGCATAATTTGTGCTGTATGTTGCATGGAGGCAAAACTCAAACTGTAACACTGACACAGTGACAGCTGTCTGCAGTAGTCCCACTCTCCTAACTGTATTTTTGCTATCATTAAATTTTCTCCACTCACTTCATTCATGTATGTTTTATGATAAGCTCCCCAAGGAAAATAATAATTTTGAATTTAATTATCTTAATTTTGAATCTCTGTAGATTCATCAAATGATTTCTTAGAAGATTTAATTATGCTAGTGAACTTAAATTCTAAATCAGTAAAGGCAAAACATGGGGATTTTATCTGGTTCAATTTTTTAAAGTGAAATTTTGGTCGGTAACTTACTTACTAAGTAACATTAAGTTAGAACTTAGAATTTTGTCAACTGTCTAATTTACCCTGGCATCTGACAAGCTCTTAGCTGAAATTTTCATGGCAACAGCTGTTCAAGAATAATACATATGCCAAGTTAGACAATTTTAGTTTTGAAAACTGTCTTTTCAGTGTTCTATGTGTTTTAATGGCTGTCAAGGGAAAATGCACAACATGTTATAAATACAGTTATATATCATTCTGGTTTAATATAATCATGAAGTTGAAAAAAGACTCTGTAATTTTGTTAGATGATAAGAGACAAGGGGGGGGGGGGGGGGGGGGTTGTTTGGTTGTTTGACTCTAAATTCTAATGTTCTAATTGACATTACACATTGCCATGACATTGGTGTTGGCTTCATCACTCTGCCAGCTCAGTATCGTGGCATGCCGAAGCTTAAGCATTGACAAAACTTTTGATTTTTTTTTCAAAGACACTTTTAAACTGACTTAAGGAGATGGTAGTCATAGAAATATTTCTAAACTATTTTCCTATCCAGAGTTGTTGTCCTTGGACCATAAACTCATATCTGAATTATACATTGTACTAGAACAAGGGTAGGTGTTTTGTAGTGTGTCTGCAGTACAGACATGTAAGTTGTTACATAATATAATTTTTGAGTGATGACTTCAGACTGACATCAGTTGGCAAGACCCATGGAATATTCCTAGGCTGGCTTTGGTGTTAAGTGAAATCATTTCCCTGTGGTTCTTGTTATTGATATTCTAAATTCTGAAATAAGTCTAGTATGCTGTTGGTTTTTTTCTGTTCTTAGTTCTTTTGTTCTTTTTTTAACATTCACAAAGTTAATCTGAAGCACACATGGAAACGTTAATTTCAAAAGTGGACATGAAAAAAATTCCAATATTTAAAGCTTTTAGTTTTAAATACCTAAGTATAATTTTAAATACTAGTATTGAATAGACTCTGGAACATGGCCAGAATTGCAGCTCAATGGACAGGCCAGTTTTACAGCAATTAGTGAATTAATGGCCCCCATGATGAAATTGAGGGCTGGTTAAATTTTTTAAAGAATTATATGTTATTCTTTTATTTTGATGGTAATGGACTCAGTTACATCCATCCCCTGCCTGTGTCAGTGTGTGCATGCAGTTTTGTCAGTTTTATCCTCCATTCCCATGCAATGCAAAGCCTACACTTCCAAAAAAGGTGGAACAGGTTTTAATGTGTGCACACAAGATGTTCTGCATACTTAGTCTCATCCACAGAACTTTGCAGGAGATTGTTTCTTCTGACACTAAAAACATTCTTTCTTTTTGTGCAGGTTGAAGAAGCAATTAGCCTGCTGCCCCAAATCCCAGAAGCGAACCGGCATGAGGTGTGGACGTACTGGCAGATCATCTCCTGTGGCTGTGAAGGCAGCTGTGGGTGGCCGGGGCCCCGTGGTTGCCAAGCAGACCACACGAAGCAGACGCGCCCTCGAGGAAGACCCCGACTTCATGGACAAGGGAGTAGTGTGGCAGAGAAAGGGGGACACAGTCAAGCAGAGAGGAAGGGTCCAGGCAGAGAAGCGAGAAAAGTGGGGAGAAAAGGTCAGGTGGAAAAACAGAAACTGTCCCACAAGAGAAACAAGAGCCATCGCTGGTCTGCAGGTCAGTGGAGTGATGGGTCAGGGAGAAGAAAGAGAGCTCATTGCAGCGACAGATCTGGCGTAACTGGCCGGAGTAGCCCAGCCGCAATCATCACTGTTGTGGAGAATGAGAATTCCTTGACTTGTGACAGTGTAAAGCACGTGATTTCTGTCCCCATCGCAGCAGAAAAGCCCAGCATGTTGGTCGCCTGTGGCAGTAACGATACTTCAGCAGACAGGCTCAGCCCCAGTGTCCTAGTGGTGGGCAATGCAAGCACTGTCCACACAGACAGAAATAGCAGCACTGCACACGATGAATTATTTACTTCTCAAAGTGTTCCAACAGCAGCTGTGGAGGGAACAGATATTTCAGCCGCTTCAGGGATGTTGGAAAACGACTCCTCGCTCATGTTGAAAACTCGGACAATGAACGCTTTAGAATTGACCAGTATTAAACCCCATGCTCAGCAAGACAGCAACTCAGGGGAGAAACAAACAGTTCCACTGACAAAGAGTGCAGATGGTATTGAGAAAAATCTCACAAAGCAAGAATGTGATGAGATGAAAACATCAAGGGATGAAACAACACAGCAGCCTCACTCTCTGACGGTTTTGTTGCAAGACAGTTTGCAAAGTAAATCCCTGCCAGGCGAACCAGTTTCTGAAATGTCAGGAACTGCTCCGAATGAAGCTGACACTTCTGCAAAACCGTCCCTGAACATTGCTGATGAATCAGACACCAAAAAAGAGAGAGGTGTCATCACTGTCACAGAATCTGGTGATGATTTACATGACGACATTATGTCGAGACCGTAAAGCAAGAAGAAAAATCAGCAAAGGTACATACCTCAGGTCAGGGGCTTGATATAATCTTGTCAGCAGAAACGAGTCCTTCCCTCTCAGCTGCTGATACCCTTGAGCCACAAAGAACAGAAACAGACGGTGAGGCTGTCCCACACTGTCATGATCTGCCTGTAAGCTTGGGCTGTGACGACACCAGCACCATCTCTGTTGATGCTTCGCTGAACAAACCCCACCTGGAGAGAAATCCTGCATCTCTAGCCTGCGGTTCTTTGGCCGGTGTGAAACGTAAGCGTGGACGACCGCGTAAAAAGACAGACCCGGTGCTACAGAATTCCCCAGCTCACGCAACACCCCATTCAGTTCCCTCAGTATCCGGCCTCTCTAACAAATCATCACAAGAATCTGGAGTCGGTTCAGACTCGGTAAACAAGGGAACAGAAGTTTCTTCGTCAGCAAGGAAGAAAGAGAGCTTACACAAAGCGCAGCTGAAAAACAAGACCAAGAGCAAGGCACAGAGCAGTGCAGACTCATCCTCTGCAGCCGTGCGACGCTCGGAAAGACGCGCTGTGCCAAACAGAGACAGCATCTTCTGCTACTTTTCGCAGCGTGGAAAACAGGAGGCGGAGGAGGAGGAGGAGGTACAAGTGAAGGAAGAGGAGGAAGAGGAGAACATGGACACTTTCAGTGAAGGATGAGGAGGAGGAGGAGGAGAGAGGGGCTGGGACAGCGGGGGCCGAGGAGGGAGAGGAAGAGGAGGGGAAAGAGAAGACAGAGGAGGAGAAGAGGAAGCAGCGAACGTGTCCCAAATGTCACGTCATCCTCATGTCTGCCTCCTCTCTGACTGGTGAGTATCAAAAAAAAATTATCAAGATTTTTTTTTTAATCAAAAAAAAAAAAAGACTGGTGAGTATGGCTTTTTTTCTTATTGTCGACCCATACATACTGAGGGAATGCTGACTGAGATTGTATGTTGGGACAGAAACATGTAAGGACTTGATGCATGCATGCATACATGTCCAAGATGCATACACACACACACATTTATATGTGTGTATGGGGTGATAGCACTTTCATGCCTTAGTTAATTTCTTGCACAGTCATAATGCATGCTTGTACACATGAATACACAGTGACAGTGTGAAAACTATTAATATTTGCTATCAAATATTCACCAGTTACAAAAACTTTTAGATGACTTTAGTTAAGTAATAACATTGAAATCTTAAATCATTTGATTTTGAGAGTATATTTTTCGCTGATACTGATAGTGATAGTACAGTTTTGTTCTTATGGTCTGTTTTGTTTTTTTAATGGATTTTTTCATCAGTGCTCATTAAGTGTACATAAATGTAGGGAACTCTCATATGAAAAGAATGAGTGAAAACCATTCAATGATCATACTAAACATATCTTTTGTTATCAGTTATAACAACAGTGTTTTGAATAGTACTTGTCTTGAACAGTTAATCTAAACATAATATTTATACCAAATTACAAGGTAAAAGCCCCCTTTTCAGCAAACTTTTTCTTCGTTAATTTTCTTTTAAATGTATTTTGTTTCTAAGCTCAAGGGAAGGTTTATGCCTGGACTTATGCCATTGTCTTTCTGTGTACTAACCTTAAGCACATTATATAGCTTTTTAAAAAAATAAAAAAAAAGAAATTTCTCAAGATCTGTTTTGTTTGTATGATTGATATACAGGTGTCATGAGAGTACACAGTATTAACTTATTAAGCCTTGTTGAAATAAATTGGAGTATACATTGATGGATAGTAGATTACCAGATAAGGGGACGGGATAGGGGGAAGTGGATAGCCTAGTGGTCAGAACATAAACTGAGAGACTATAAACCGAGGCCCCATGTGCAAACGCACGCAGAACATCTTGCGCACACATTAAATCCTGTTCTGCTTTTCATAAGAGTAGGCCATTGTGTGCCAGTGGGAACAGATGACAAGATTTACAAAACTGCATACACACGGGACTGGATGTAAAAAAGCACATGAGTGCTTACCCCATTATCCTTGATATAAAAGAATAAAATAGAAAAACATTATGCTTGCAATTTGACGACCCGGGTTTGACTCCCATTCAAGGGGATTTTCCCCCTGGAGTTAACATCAGTGCTGACTCCACTCTCCCCAAAAGTCTTTCTGATGACACTATAAACCGAGGCCCTGTGTGTGAATGCACGCAGAACAATTTGTGCACATGTTCTTGCGCACAACTTGTTCTAATTATGAGTAAATTTTTCTTTCACTTAAATTGTTTATTATTTTTATGTATTTCACTGCACACAGCCCACATGAGGATCCATACAGGGGAGAGGCCCTTTGCCTGTCCCGTGTGCCACAAGACCTTCACCACCAAAGGCAACTGCGAGCGACACGAGGTGACCCATGTGGGGCTCAAGGCCTTCACCTGTCCCCAGTGCAACAAGAAATTCACAGAGAAAAAGTCCCTCAAAATTCACATGCGGGCTCACACTGGAGAGCGACCGTATCAGTGAGTTTTTTGGGGTTTTTTTTAGTGTTCTGTTGGAGTGTGTTTACGTGTTTCATGTATTGTTTGTGGTGGTCTGATAGACTGTGTTTGTTCTGTATGGTGTGGGGTGTGTGTGTGTGTGTGTGTGTGCGTGCGTGCGTGCGTGGTGCGTGCGTGCGTGCGTGCGTGCACTGGCGCAGCGGTGCGTGCATGTGTGGTGCGTGCATGCTGTGTGAAGAAAAATGCATGCATTTACATCTAGCTATATAGACACCCACAAAAACACTACATACATACATGTATGTACATAAAGGCATCACAGCTTGTAAAATATCTATGATATCAAACAGAGTAGGCTCTTACCATGAAAGAAAAAAAAAAGATATTGCAGAAACAGTCTTTGTTTCATTCCATGAGTTAGGCTGGCTGAAGACAGGTGAGAATCATGGCGAAAGACTGCTGAACAATGCTTGGGTGTGGTTTTTGTTTATTAGGGGGGGTTCTGTTTGTTTTTGGTTTGTTTGTGGTTTGTTGTTGATGTTGTTTTGTTTTTGTTTTGTTTTTTTTGGGGGGAGAAGTAGTCAGGAGATTAAGGAGGGGAGTGTATGTGATATCAAAAGCATGGATTTTTTTTCTTTTTTAAAGTTTGGGTTTTCAGTTTGTAGTCAATGATAATTGGTTTTGTTTGTTTGTGTATGATTACAATCTTAACTTTTGGTTTGATTTGTTATGTTTTCCTGATCTATCTTTTTTTTTTAGCATAGTTTTGCTTATCCAACGTACCATCAGAAATGAAATTTGTGTTTGGCTTTTTCACCCCAACACAGATTTTTTGTGTGTGTGTGAGTCATGGCTAAGGCAGACTGAACTACACACCTAAATATATACATTTTATTTATTTATGTATTCTTTTGTATCGAGGATAATGGAATAAGCACTCATTGGCGTTTTTACATCCAGTTCCTGTGTGCATGCAGTTTTGTAAATCTTGTCATCTGTTCCCACTGGCGCACAATAGCCTACTCTTACAAAAAGCGAAACAGGATTTTACGTATGCGCAAGATGTTTTGTGCATGTTCGCACACAGGGCCTCAGTTCATAGTCTCATCTGAAGGACTTTTGGTGAGAGTGGAGTCAGCACTGATGGTAACTCCAGGGGAAAAATCCCCGCAAACAGGAATTAATAATAGTAATAATAATAATAATAATAATAAATAATAATAATAAATAATAATAATATAGCAACAATACATGGAATTTATATAGCGCTATATCTTGCAAAAACAAATCAAAGCGCTTGCATTCAACCAATACAACACACAAGTAACCGATGACAATTAATAGTTTTAGAAAACAGAAAATTCAAATGTACGCACACATACACACACACACACACACACACACACACACACACACACACACACACACACACACACACACACACACACACACTTGAACCCCCGACATAATTATGTGGGTAAACCATTCCAGATGCAAGCAGTGTGGAATGCGCTTCTTCCAGTCGGGGACGCTGAAAACGCACATGGATCGGCACACGGGTCACAAAGGTCACCTGTGCGAGCTGTGTGGCAAAGCCTTCCGGCAGAGCTGTCAGCTGCGAGTGCACATGCGACGTCACAAGCTGCAGATGCCTTTCCAGTGTCAGCACTGTTCCAGAACGTTCTACACCAAGAGTGAGTCGGTCACTCAGCACATTTTTTTTTTTTTGGGGGGGGGTTTGGGTGGGGAGGGGGTGGTGTTGTTACTTTGATGAGGTTGTGGCTGCGACAAGATGTGGTAGGGAGATAGATTTTTGTGTTTTTTTGTCAGAGTTGGAATTTCTGTCTCTGTGTGTTTCTGTGTCTCTGTCTTTCTCTCTCTCTTTCTGCCTCTCTGTCTCACTGTCTCTGTCTCTCTCTGTCTCTCACTCTCTTTCTTTCTCCCTCTCTCTGCCTCCCTCTTTCTCTCTCTCTCATCATATCTCATCATTAACCTCATGTATGCTCTTTAATTATTGCGCTTTTTATTATTCAAATCAAAATCATCATTGATTCTTACTTCTTATTTTCGTTTCTGAATGAGTGCCTCTTTATTTCATTACCTTATTATTGTATCTCTGTCTTATTTCTTACCTGTTGTTTGATACTTGGTATGGTTTCTTGCTCTTGGTATTTGGATCATTATAATTGTTGTTGTTTAATTGAGGTTATCTTTTTATCTTGATGTTATCCCAGAAAAGGGCGGGGACTGGATGTAAAAAAGCACACAAGTGCTTATCTATTATCCTTGAATAAGAGAATTTGCCTTGCCTTGCCTTGCCTTGCCTTGCCTTGCCTCTCTCTCTCTCTCTATCTCTCTGTCTCTGTCTCTCTGTCACTCTCTGTCTCTCTCTCTCTCTGTCTCTCTCTGTCTCTCTCTGTGTCTGTCTGTCTGTCTGTCTGTCTGTCGTCTGTCTGTCTGTCTGTCTGTCTGTCTGTCTGTCTGTCTCTCTCTCTCTCTCTCTCTCTCTCTCTCTCTCTCTCTCTCTCTCTCTCTCTCTCTCTCTCTCTCTCTCTCTCTCTCTCTCTCTCTCTCTTTCCATCCCTCCCCCTCTCTAATGAGGCAATGTGTCCCTAACTTAAACTTGAAGGTAGTGAGCTTTGGGCGGAATCTGGCAGAGTTCATTCTTCTCCAGATCACAGATTGCATGCTGGGTATATTTGTGTCATCTTAGCCCTAGCCCTAAGCTTGTCTGGTCTTCTCAAGAACATGGATGCATTCTGACATGCAGAACATTTTGCACACACGTTAAATCCTGTTCCGCTTTTCGTAAGAGTAGACCATTGTGTGCCAATGGGAACAGATGACAAGATTGACAAAACTGCATACACATGGGGACTGGATGTAAAAAAGCCCATGAGTGCTTATTCCATTATCCTCGATATAAAATAATAAAATAATTTTTTTTTAAATGAACAAGCAGGTAGGTCTCCGTCAGTCGGTGTCGACTATGGAATTTGCACCAGAAGAAAGGTCATTTGTTCAGCGACAGCGCCGGCTGTGGCTGGTCAGTCCAATGCGGGAGTGGCAGTCTCTGTCACATCTGATACAGATGTGGCTTGTTGAGGTGGCTGGAGTACATACCACCATGTAAAGAAAACATCTTGTGTGTGTGTGTGTGTGTGTGTGTTTGTTAACCTCACGTCGCCTTGCTGTAGTAGCAGTAGTAGGCATGATGACTGACGCTGTGACTACTAACTGACTGATGGACTGACAATCACTGTGCCAGGTGACATGGAACGGCACGAGCTGCGGCACACCGGGGAGCGGCCATACTCGTGCGACCAGTGCCCCAAGACCTTCACCCGGGGGCAGTACCTGCGAGAGCACCAGAACGGCCACCTGGGGCGTCGCCCTTACAAGTGCGTCCTCTGTGGCTCCACCTTCCACACCTTTGCTGCCTGCCACCGCCACGTCAACAAGCACAGGGCGCCCGACCAACAGCAGCAACAGCAACAGCAACAACAGCAACAACAACAGCAGCAACACCACCACCATCATCATCATCTCTTGGAGCAGGCCGCAGAGCAGATCCATGTGGAGGTCCCCCCTGATGTGAGTTTTGTGTAGTGTTTGTCTGTGTGTGTGTGTAGGGGGGGGGGGGGGGGTGTAGTGTTTGTGTATGTGTGTGTGTGTGGGGGGGGGTGTTTGTGTGGGGGGGGGGGGGGGGGGGGCACGGCTGCTCAAAACAGGGAAAATCCGACTCTTTAGTTGGCGGCCGGCACTGCACTCCGTAACCCGAAATTCCACTCTACCGCTATCTAGGGCACCGCGCGGTCAGGGGTCAGAGTCCAGCATCTGGCGATGCCGCTACACTTTCCTTCTTTGCTGTCTATTAGCAACTGGGCAAATTTTCATTTGAAAGGCATTTTTTACCATATGCTCCCGGATTCCCATGAATTGTTACAGAGTTCATACTTGAGTGAACAAAACTTTAATACTTGTTCTACTTGTTCGTGGTGACTGTTGTGCAGTTCAATTTCGTTAACTATTTTTAACAAATTTTTTTTACAAGCAATGTGTCTCTCGAGAAACCGAGCTTGTTTCTTATTTCCAGAGGCAAAGCATCTTATCTGTGTTCGCTTATGTAGGCATATGTGCCTTTTGTTTTATGTGAATCTTCTACTTGATCGCGTTAACAGTCTATCTGTATGTTTGAGTGCTGTTGTGTTTGCTTGTGCTTTGTTGGTGTTTACTAAGTTTGCTTTGTTTGTATCCCTAATTGTCTGAACATCAGTCAAGTGCATATATTCGAGAGCAAATGCGTTTGTGTGTGTGTTGTGTGTGTGTGTGTGTGTGTGTGAGTGTGAGTGTGTGTGCGCGCGCTTGCGCACGCGCACGCATGTGCATGTGTTAGTGTGCTTTGCGTGCATGCGAACATCTGTGTGTGTGTGTGTGTGTGTGTGTGTGTGTGTGTGTGTGTGTGTGTGTGTGTGTGTGTGTGTGTGTGTGTGTGTGTGCACGTATGCGTATGTGTGTGTGTGCGTGTGTGTGCGTTCGTGTGTGTGTGCGCGCGTGCGTGCGTGCGTGCGTGTGTGTGTGGTGTGTGAAGGGCCACGACACCTACCTGTATACATGCGCTTCCTGGCTGTCTGTCAGTATCAAGATTTTTGTTAGTTTTCTCTGGCACATGTGTGCGTGCGTGCGCGCGTGCGTGCGTGCATATGTTTGTGTGTGTGTGTGTGTGTGTGTGTGTGTGTGTGTGTGTGTGTGTGTGAGAGAGAGAGAGAGAGAGAGAGAGAGAGAGAGAGAGAGAGAGAGATTGATTTTATTGATTTTTTCTTTTATATCGAGGATAACAGAGTAAGCAATCATGTGCTTTTTTTCATCCGGTCCCCGTGTGTATGCAGTTTTGTAAATATTGTCATCTGTTCCCACCGGCACACGATGGCCTACTCTTACGAAAAACGGAACAGGATTTAACGTGTGCGCAAGATGTTCTGCATGCGTTCGTACACGGAGAGAGAGAGAGAGAGAGAGAGAGAGAGAGAGAGAGAGAGAGACTCTGTCTGTGTGATTGTGTGAGCGTGCGTGTGCGTGCATGTGTTCATGTGTGTGCGTGTGTGTGTGTGTGTGTTCATGTGTGCGCGTGTGTGCGTATGCACGAGTGGTGTGCGCGTGTGTGCCTGCGTGGGCGCGCACATGTGTGTGTGTGTGTGTGTGTGTGTGTGTGTGTGTGTGTGTGTGTGTGTGTGTGTGTGTGTGTGTGAAGTTATTTTGGTTTATGCTTTTATTTTGACGATTATGGAACAAGCACTCATATGTTTTTATTACATACAGTCTCAGTGTGTATGCAGTTTTGTCAATTTTGTCATCTGTTATGTGTGTGTTTGTTGTTTTTTTTGTGTTTTTTTTCATCCCTTAGGTGTATGTGCATGTGTGTGTGTGTGTGTGTGTGTTGTTGTTGTTTGTTTTTTTGCTTTGATGTCAAAGTGTAGGCATATGTGCAATTTGTTCTTTTTTCACAACACGGAAGTAGGCACGCTTTTGATCACCACAGTTTTTCAACATGAACAGAAGATGTTTTCTGTACAGTATCAGAAACATCAATAAAACAAAAACATGAATCGTTTGTGAGCTATCTTTGCCTGATGATAGTGTACAATAGTGACAAGACATTTGTATACTACTGTGTGCTCGGGGCCATATGAACTGCACTGGAATTGGTTAGTGAACAAACGTGCAACTCTAACAAGGAAACCACTTAAAGCTGATGAAACAGTGGAGTGTGTACGTGCTGTATCGCCATGACCATGCAGAAGTGTTTACAGTGAAATCAGATAAGCCCAAGCCAGCACTAATGACTGCCAGACTCTCACCCCAGCTCTTCATCGCCTGGCTTCTCACGCTGCAGGGCGCGCAGTAGCCTACTAGGGTGTGTTCAGCTATGGCCTGGCTGTGCCAACAGGAAGAAATGAACAGCAGAAAAACCACAACTAGTCTGCATGCAGACATGTTCCATGTTTTCTCTCTGTTCATTGTTTGTATATTATAAATATGCGCTTTTGTAGAGAGAGAGTTAAGAATATCTGATTTTTGTGATTGTGTTTCTGCCAGTCCCTATACTGTGTACATTTATCTATGTTTTGACTGCTGTCACGTCAAACAGTATGAAAGAAAGTATATTGAGTTTGGTGTCAAAAGAAAGCTAGTTCAAAGCTCATTTTAAGGATAGCTTTGTTTGTTTATTTTTGGATGATTCATTGTGCGAAACGATGCATGAAAGAAGCAAAGGTAATTTACAGCTGAACACGGCTATAGTGCAAGCGGCCAGTGCCGTCTTTCCTTTTGCCCCATTTATTTATATCCACGCCCTTCCAGCTGCGGGTCATGAACTTTGAGCGGGGAACTAAAGAGACCGCTATGAGAAGCCGTGGGGGGTGTATGTGTGTGTGTGTGGGGGGGGGGGGGGGGGGGGGGGGGGGGGGGTGTAGACATGTAATTTTGTTAATTTTTCATGTAAACGGTTGCATGCGCGTGACTAATTTTGAATGAAAAAGCGCCTTGATTTGTGTACTCTACAAGATTCAGCACTAATATAAATCCCATATATTATTATTATTATTATTATTTTTATTATTATCATTATTATTATTACTACTACTACTACCTAACTGTGCAGTGTTGCGTCACATCACCATCACATCACCATCACATCACCACGGTCACATCACCGCCGTCCCATCACACCAGCTTTCATAATACATCTTTTTTTCTGCTCCCAGACCCCAACTCACCAGGTGATGGAGCAGGTACAGGTGATCCTGGACCAGCAGCACCTGGCCGACTTCCACGCCCCCCCACATCCAGACCTTCATCATCCCGGCAGACCAGTCCCTGGCCCCTGGGGCCACCCCCCCGGGATTCTAGCGGGCTCGAACCCCCAACCCTCCTCGGCCCACGCCATCCTCAGCAACCTGGGGCTGGAGGTGGAGGAGAGTTCGGAGATGTACCACGTGACCCTGGTGGACCCCGCCCAGAGCATCACCCTCCCTGCGGACCAGAGGGTAGTGTCGGGAATCTCGGCTGCTGCTAGTGCTAGTGCTGATTTCTCGGCCATCAATTTGCTGGCCAATGCTACCACCCAGCTCTCTGCCCCGCCTTGATTTTGTGTGTGTGTGTGTGTGTGTGGGTGGGGGAGTGGGGTGGTGGGGGGAGGGTGTGTAGGTGTGGGTGTCAATGTGAGTGTGTGTCTGTGTGTTTCTGTGTGTGTGTGTGAGTGTGTGTGTGTGTGTGTGTGTGTGTGTGTGTGTGTGTGTGTGTGTGTGTGTGTGTGTGTGTGTGTGTTTCTGTGTGTGAGTGTGTGTTGTGTGTGGGGGGGGGGGGGGGGGGGGGGGTTTGTTGTTTGTGTTTTTTCATTTTATTCTTTTTTCAAGGTAAATGGAATAAGCTTTGATGTGCTTTTTTACATCCAGTCCCCGTGTGTTTGCAGCTTTGTAAATTATGTCATCCATTCCTACCAGCACACAAGCCAGAGCAGGTTTTCATGTGTGCACAACATGTTCTGCGTGCATTTGCACATTTGCACACAGCACCTTGGTTTATAATCTCATCTGAAGGATTTTGGGGGGGAGTGGAGTTGGCACTGATGTTAACTCCAGAGGAAAAATCCTCTTGAATGAGATTTGAACCCAGGTCACCACATCATGAGCGCATCGCGCATCGCGCATCACTCTAACCATCAAGCTATTCGTCCCCTCCCCCCCCCCCCATCCTCCTATGTGTGTGTGTTGTGTGTGTGTGTTGTGTGTGTGTGTGTGTGTGTGTGTGTGTGTGTGTGTGTGTGTGAGAGAGAGAGAGAGAGAGAGAGAGAGAAGTTTCACTCACAACAGACTTTTCTATGTGAAATTTTGGATCACCACAAGAGTAGTGCCACATCATGTAAAATAATCTCCCTGTCAGTATGTGCAAAGTATTTGTTTTCCTATAAAAATGGCTTTTTTTTTTTTTTTAAACAATTTTGTCGGGGACAGCCATTTTGTTGCCATGCGCTTTTGTTGGGTTTTTTTTTTAAAGCATGCTAAATGTGTGTTGTACATGTGATGTTGGTCATCCTCCTCTCCCACTTGAATGTACACACAAATGTGAATTATTTACCAAAGTTGTCTTATTATGTGATGTAAAATATAGTTTGTACAGCAGCCATGTTCACAGTTTAATAGTTATAGAATTAATAATACATAATTATGTCCCTGTGCAGAGGGAGAGGGAATTTAACCTGGTGTGGCCTCTGGTTGATTGGAGAGATAGCGTGAGTGTGCTGGAGGTTACTGCAGAAGTGTACACAGTGTGTATTTTATTTTATCTATTTTTCTTATTTTATTTATTTATTCTTGTATATCAAGGAAAATGGAATAAGCATTCATGTGCTTCTTTACATCCATTCCCTGTGTGTATGCAGTTTTGTAAATCTTGTCATCTGTTTCCACCAGCACACAATGGCCTACTCTTATGAAAAGCGGTACAGGATTTAACGTGTGCGCACGATGTTCTGCATGCGTTTACACACAGGGCCTTGGTTTATAATCTCATCCAAAGGACTTATGGGGAGAGTGGAGTCAGCCCTGATGTTAACTTCAGGGGAAAAATCCCCTCGAACGGGAATCGAACCCAGGTCATCAAATTGCGAGCACAATGTTCTGACCACTAGGCTATCCCGTCTCCCATGTATAACTGCGTACAACTGGTAGCATGACAGCCTACAACACTCCTATTATTTGACATTATGGAAAAGGTGCAGAAAGATACCTACAACACTCCTATTATTTGACATTATGGAAAAGGTGCAGAAAGATACCTACAACACTCCTATTATTTGACATTATGGAAAAGGTGCAGAAAGATACCTACAACACTTCTATTATTTGACATTATGGAAAAGGTGCAGAAAGATACCTACAACACTCCTATTATTTGACATTGTGGAAAAGGTGCAGAAAGATACCTACAACACTCCTATTATTTGACATTGTGGAAAAGGTGCAGAAAGATACCTACAACACTCCTATTATTTGACATTATGGAAAAGGTGCAGAAAGATACCTACAACACTCCTATTATTTGACATTATGGAAAAGGTGCAGAAAGATACCTACAACACTCCTATTATTTGACATTATGGAAAAGGTGCAGAAAGATACCTACAACACTCCTATTATTTGACATTATGGAAAAGGTGCAGAAAGATACCTACAACACTCCTATTATTTGACATTATGGAAAAGGTGCAGAAAGATACCTACAACACTCCTATTATTTGACATTATGGAAAAGGTGCAGAAAGATACCTACAACACTCCTATTATTTGACATTATGGAAAAGGTGCAGAGAGATTCAGTGGCCATCTCTCTCATAACAGATCTGTAACAATGCTCAGCTGAATGATCACTAGAGCAGAAAACAATCAATGGAAGGTGAAAGAAACAAGACTGATTTCTTTTTCTCTTTTAGAAAATCCAATAAGAGTATACACATATACATTTACTTGATGAGATCTGTTACATACTTAGGGCTATGTGCAGTATGTATTGAATATTTGATCTATCACGGTACATTAGGACAATGTATGCACACATGCTATTTTGAGTTTTAGTAAAACTCACAGTTCTAATGCTTACATGGATTACAGGATCTTTAATGCGCAGCATACATGATGCATGACTTGCCTGCATGTGTACATGATTGAGAGTGACCTCCTACAGCAAGGGTGGGTCTGTAATAGTCTCAAACTAGCATGGTATGAAGATAGTTACACACACACATACACACACACACACACACACACACACACACACACACACACACACACACACACACACACACTGAAGCCTGAATTTTTTCATCTAATATCACTGAGTGAAGATATGTTACTTCCATTAAAGAATGCACACTCACACAAAAACCTGATCTTTCCTTCATCTGCAGGACCATGATTGGTGGTCTGGGTGCTTGTCTTTCAGAAACATGGATCAACCAAGAGCTCCTGCACAATGCACAATGAGCACATGTAAAAGAACTCACAGCAACAGTGATTGTTCCTGGCAAAAATTCTGTTGATGGAAAGCCACTCATAGGAATAGAAATAACTTGAAGACAGGTAGACAATACTGTGTAAAATAAAAATGTGAGGGGTGGGGGTGGCACTGCACTGCTATGATATGTTGGCAACATGATCTTGTGGAGTGTGTTGATGCGCTTTGTGACAGTCTGGAACTTAAGTAAAAAAAAAAAAAAAAAAAAAAAAAAAAAACTCAACAGAATAACAAGATCAAAGGTTTTGTTTTTTTTTTCTTCAGAGTAGCTTCCTTTCTGCCATTGTATTCAGTGCTTTGTCACAATCTGGACCTCAAGGTACATTTCCTAAAAAGACAAGAGCCGAGCATGCAAAGTTGTTTCTTTTTTTCTTTTTAATTAATAAAGTTATTTACTTGCTGCCATTTTAATCAGCACCTCTTTTGATTTTAAGTAGGTTTATCGTTACAAAATGTGAGACACTGAGAGTTCGCACTTTGTCACACTCTGGAACTAAAATCAAACAGCATAAGAAAATGTAACAGCAAATCTGTCTTCTTTTTTTTCTTTTTTTTTTTGGAAAGGGGGGGGGGGGGTTGGACAGAGCAGTTAATTTACTGCCATAGCAATGAGCACATTATCACAATTTGGAACTGAAGTCAGAAACTGGACAAAAATGCATGAAGAGCTTCTAAAATGCTGAAGAAGTGAATTATAATGAACTTACATCGATGAAAAAATGTTCTTTTCTTTACATGGGGGAGCTAACGCAGTATGTCACAATTTCAGACATAGTACGTTATCAATCATGACATACCGTGGCAGAACAACTGAGGATTAGGTTTCTGTGTGCATTATGTGTATGGGTGGTGGTGGAGGGGGGGGGGGGGGTTAGTAGCTGTGCCATAGGCCAGCTGTGCTGTATCCTGGGTCATGCCAATGCATGACATATAGAGGAAACAGGAGCAGGGCCACGGTCCAGCCAGCATAAAAAAAAATTATGGCAGTAGGCAGATGCCAGCATGTGTGTGTGTGTGTGTGGGGGTGTGCGTGCGCGCCTTATAATCATGTGTGTATCTGTGTCCACCGGCATGCATATGCGTGGGTGTGCACCATGTCAGAGGCACTACGTCTAGATCCGTCACAGTCTCCTGTTCAATACTGTCAAATCCAGGAATGTACGAACACTAAGAACCACAGGCAAAGTGGGAGAACTAACTCACGAGATGGCCAGATAGCCTACCAATGGCACATCCTAGGGCTCTGTGAAGTAAAGTAGGAAAACATGGGAGAAACAACGATCCAGGAAGGCCACAAAATACACTTCAGTGGAAAACAGGATAAGCATGAACAGGGTGTGGGGTTCCTGATTCACAAGGACATCGTGAACACTATCTTATGCTGTCAGCCAGTGTCCAGCAGACTTATTACCATCTGCTGTAGAGCAACCCCCTTTAACATCACAGTAGTACAGGCATATGCCCTACATCAGACAGCACGGATGAAGAAAAAGAAGAATTCTACAACCAAATACAAGGGGTTATAAATCAAATTCCCAAGAAAGACATCCATGTTGTACAAGGTGACTGGAATGCCAAGATAGGAGTAGATACCCTCAAAGACTGGGAGGGCATTTGTGGACTACACTGCAACAAAGAAACAAATGAAAGAGGCTTGAGACTATCGACTCTATAATGATTATTTATTGGGTGTGTGGCCACACCAACTGATTATCAGACCTGCACCCCATTACACAGCAAGGCCTGCTAGGAATTTCGCTGTCTCTCCCCTTCCTCTGATAATTACTTGCTGCTGCTACCATTTCTATACTTCTAGCTTCACTGCCTTAGTGTGAAGATACCTCTTTGACCTCTTTACATGTTATAGTGTAGCCTTTGTAGAATAAAGTATACTAATTATCTAATAATGATAAGTTATCATTGTCCAGACTATATTCTTCTGGATGTAATAAACGGGGGCGGGATAGCCAAGTGGTCAGAGCACTCGCTTTCCCAAAGTCAAGTTAGGGCTTAAGCAGCGACGAGCGTGGTTACCAGATGGACGGGTGACCATTTACATGCCTTGGCTTCAGTACAGTCCTACAGCTGTAAATGAGTGGGTACCTGCCCTCTTTAGGGTCAGGGAAGGTAAAGCAGCGAGGAAGAGGAGATGGGCGCCGCCCTCAATATGCTGACCCCTACAGAAGCTGAGGTCTCTGACGCCTCGCTCCCCTACGACCACAAAGGTTATGGGACACCTTTACCTTACCTTTTTAGCCTATGTAATGAATGAAAGAACCCATTGAACAAATACTCGCCCGCGTGTCAAGTCAAGTCAAGTCAAAATTATCTTTATTGAGGGTAAAAGATTAAGTTTACACACTTTTTTTCATCCTGCCCTCACAAAAAAATCAAGAAAATTGACTTCTAAAACAATCAAAGACAAATATCAACCGTGGTTGAAAACTAAAATAAATGAGGATTTTCATCCAAACAGAATCTTACAAGATAACACTGAAGACAGTAACATAAACTCAAGTCATACAGACAAAATAATGGAAATACAAAAATAATATGGGTATGAATAACAACAAAGCAGCCAAATGTGTCGAACATAAGGGCGGACTTATAATTTGTCCATCAGATGTTTCTTCAAAAGTTTCTTAAACATTTGTTTTGAATGAACTGATTTTAGAAAGGGAGGCAATTTATTCCACAATGTTCTTCCTGAATATGCAAGGCTTGATTTATAGAGATTATTATGGGGCCTGGGAAGAAACAGTCTATGGGTAGGCCTGTTTTTATTGACAGCAAATTTTTCCATGATTTACTTTGGGGCTTTCCCATTTAATATATTGTACATACATATATATTTGTTGAACTGCAGTCTGTCTTTGAGTGGAAGAATATCTAGTTCTTTGCAGTTGGTGGTGGTCAGTGTATTAGGATTCAAACGGATAAGTTTCACAGCTCTTTTGTGCAGGCGGTTTATATGCTTTAGGTTTGTTTCACTTGCACTATCCCATAAGGTAGAGACATGCGTGTGTGTGTGTTATATAATTATGTATAATGTTATACACGGTAGCTAATTAACGCACACAGAACATATTTTTTTCTATTGCGCACACGGTAAAACCTGATCCGCTTTTCGGAAGAGTAGGCCATTATGTGTCGTTGGGAACAGATGACAAAATTGACAAAACCAAATACACATGGGGACTGGATGTAAAAAAAATAATAAAACCACGTGAGTGCTTATTCCATTATCCTCGATATGAAAATTTAAAAAAATATTTTTTTTTAAAGGAAAATAAGCAACATTAGCCAAGGCCCGGCCTAATGCAAATGGACTTGTCGAACCTAACAAGGGAGAGAAGGCCCACGACCCCAACACCAGAACCGTTTTGGTTTTGTACATTCTTACCGACGACGATATTTTTTTTTTACTTTTTTTTTTAGACAAGGCATACTTACTCAGTGAGTAACCTGACAAATATGAAAAGATGGGCAAATCCCTTCCAGTCATGGGTCCACCCTTCCTCTCACAGAGTGCCGTTGAAATGGAAAGTGTCGAGCCGACTTATGGTGGCTGCTGTGGGCACTTTCAGCAAATTATGGATCGGTCAGTGCCTTCAGTTTCACTCCAAGTTTTTTTCTTGAATGCATGAATGAATGCATTTTTACATACATGATTTAAAGAGTGCATAAGAATATTTACACACCCAGAGCGATGAAATCAGTGCTGGGAGAAAAAGAAAATGAAGAATCACATTAGGGAGTGGAGAGGAAGCAAGGGTAACTAAGACTACAGTAGCAAACACACACGAGTCATATAATATATAACACACACCCAGTCGTATTAGTCTTGAGAAATTAAAGTGAGGTTTTAAACCATATTTCATTCATACACACACATTACTTATATAATTGCCCTTTCAATACACTACAAGTAAAAATGTACACTCTCCCTCTCCCCTCTCCCCAAGCACACACTGTGCACTTGCAGGACATGATTCAAACTTAGTAACATTTTGCTCCCTCTCATGGATTTTCAGACACATCTTTGATTTGAGGGGCGGAGGTGCTGGGTCTCATTTTGCCTATGAATGTAAACTGGGTGTTGCCATTCATGAGTGCAAACTGCAATCTCCTCGCTGCACTTTAGTTTGACATGTCCTACACACACACACACACACACACACACACACACAACACACACACACACACACAGAGTGACACACACACACACACACACACACACACACACACACACACACAGTGACACACACACACACACACACACACACACACACACACACACACACACACACACACACACACACACACACACACAGAGTGCACACACACACACACACACACACACACACACACACACACACACACACACATGGGTTGAAATAGTCAATTCCATTCAGTCCCAGCTGTCTTGGACAACAACTTTTGACTCTACCTATTAAATCATGAAACAAGAAAGAAAAGTGTAGGAATTATCAAAGAAAATTAATGAATGGTGGTTCTGCTCTGAAGAATATGTGCACAGAACATCTTGCACACACGTAAGTCCAGTCCTGCTTTTTGTAAGAGTAGACAGATTTACAAAACCGCATACACACAGGAACTGGATGTAAAAAGCACATGAGTGCTTATTCCATTATCCTCGAATATAAAAGAATAGATAAATAAAGAGAAATTATGCACTGTACATCAGTGCACTGCAAAGAGCATTGGAAAGTCTGCACAGGAGTCAGTGTTTATTCCAGGCTGTACCAGACAAATTTTTTTAAATTATGATTTTAATATTCTCTTTTTTCCAGCAGTGTTTGCAAGTTTATGAACTACACTCTTCTGTCTTGTCAGTGCATTACAGACAGTTACTTTTGTGAGTTGTGTCTTTGTTTGGAAAGGTCAAACAATAGGAATGTGGGGAACAAGTAGCGTTTGCTTTACTCTGTTGTGTCCAGACATTGAATTTCTAACTGTATACTTACAGTTTCTACGCAATTATAGACATGCACGCATGCACACACATGCGCATATGCAAGCACACACACACACATGCATGCACACACACGCACGCTTGCGCGCGCGTGTGCGCGCGCGCACACACACACACACACACACACACACACACACACACACACACACACACACACACACACACACACACACACAAACATGCACACCATAACTGCAAATAAATGAGCCAGCTGACAGATCACTAACTATTGGCTTCTTCTGGGCATGTCCATTTCATATATATATCACATTGTCTTTTGGGTTTTTTTTAAAACTCCCTGAAATAAAGTATATGTTTGGAATGTGTCCATGTGTTTGTTCCAGCATGGGTAAACAAGGTTGAGGTTCACAATCGAGAAGCATTAGAAGCCGCTGTGGAATCCCGAACACCGGACAGGGGACTTGTGACCGTCTGTAACCACACTAGCTGTATGGATGACCCCTTGATTTGGGGTAAGTTGTATTGCATTCCAACAAAGTTTGCTGATCGATTGTGACAGATCTATAGATATATTGTCCAGTTTGTTTTATTGAGAATACGCTGGTCAAATTCATTGTGAAAAATGTCAATGTGAGCCTGATTGTCAATTTTGAAATTCCATGTATTGTGCAAATTAGGCTTAAACTTAAAGCTCTGAGGTGGCGTCTGTGAGTGGTGGGGCAACAACAACAATATGATGGAATTGGATCAGAACTCCCGTCACTTTGTCCGTTCTTTTCCTCGATATTTAATAGTTGTTTTCTAGGGACAACTCTCTTGTTGCCATGGGTTCTTTTACGTGCGGTGCTAAATAATGATGTGTTAACACCCAGGACCTCGGTTTATTGTCTCATCCGAAAGACTAGCACCCAGACCACCCTCATATCTAATGGATGGGGGGGGGAAAGATTTGGGTGCAAACAGGATTCAAACCACTGCACACTCCGACCAGGACTTTTTGCTTTCTAGGCAGGCACGTTAACCTCTTGACCACCGATTATTAAGTTTTTCTGACTAAAAAAACAACCTACTGTGGTGACAGGTGTGCTGAAGATGAGGGTGCTCCTGAACAACTCGTACATGCGCTGGACTCCAACAGCCGAGGACATCTGCTTCACCCAGCCCTGCACTCCTGGTTCTTCTCCCTGGGGCAGTGTGTGCCCGTGCGGAGGGGCAGCGGGGTCTACCAGAAGGGCATGGACTTTCTGCTGGACAAGCTCAACTCGGGCCAGTGGGTGCATTTCTTTCCTGAAGGTATGTATGGAAACGGTTTTGGGGGGAGAAAGAAGATTATGAGGGGGATGGAGACGGTGAGATGGGGGTGGGATAGCTCAGTGGTCGGGAAAAAAAAAACAATTAAAAAAAAAAAAAAATTATAAAAAAAAAATAAATAAAAAATCAGTTGTCAGAGCGCTCGCTTTCCCCCAAGTCAAAGTTAAGCAGCATTGACTGTGGTTACCACTTGGATGGGTGACCGTTTGCGCGGTTTGGCTTCAGTATAGTCCCCCCAGTTCACCCAGCTGTCAATGGGTACCTGCCCTCTTTAGGGTCAGGGAAGGGTAAAGCAGCGAGGGAGAGGAACCGGGTGCCTCCCTCAGTATGCTGGCCCCTAGAGAAGCTGAGGTCTCTGATGCCTCACTCCCCTACGACCTCATAGGTTATGTGACACCTTACCTTTACCTTTTGAGATGAGAAGAGGTGGGGAACTGGGTGGAGACAGGGTTATGGGGCTGGGTGGTGGGGAGAATGTGTGAAGTGTCTCATTGTTTTTTCTTTTCTCTGTCTGTCTGTCTCTTTGTAGGTGGATTGGTTGTCTAGAGGTACTCAGGTAACACGCCTGCCTAGAAAGCGAAAAGTGCGGGTCGGAGTGTGTGGTGGTTCAAATCCTGTTTGGGCCCCAAACTTTTCCCCCCATCCTTTAGACCATGAGTGGTGGCCTTGGCACTAGTCTTTTGGATGAGATGATAAACGGAGGTCCTGTTTGTTACACGTCATTATTTAGCGCACTCAAAAGAACCTACAGCAACAAGACTTGAAGAGTGTTGTCCCTGGCAAGATTGTGTTGAAAAAAGCCACTCTGATAGGGAAACAAATACAGATGCAGACAGGAAAAAAAAAAAAGTGGATGTTGCTGCACGTGTGGCGACGCGCTCTCCCTGGGAAGAGCAGCCCAAATTTCATGCAGAGAAATCTACTGTGATATAAAGTGGTATAATATATCATATAGAATTTCATCATGCTACAAATATTAGCAGATTTCTATTATGCATACATGAGGCAGTATGAGTATGATGGGTAATGTGACCAGTGGGCTTTTGAGGCAGTGGATGTATTCAAACTTTTATACAGTAAGTACTTTCATGTTGTATTGAATTTCATGGTCCCACCCTGAGCTCAAATTTTTGCACTTTCTATCCTTCATTTTTTTAACCCGTATTTTATGTGTTGATGAGTATTTTGTGTGTGTGTGTCTATTTACAAAGGTGTATTTGTTGACTTATGCAGGTAAAATTAACCTTGCTAATGATAAACTGCTACGCCTGAAGTGGGGTGAGTAAACTATTTTGTGCAATCTTGTAGTGTGTTTAGTGAGTGTGTAAGATTGTGTGTGTGTGTGTGTGTGTGTGTGTTGTGTGTGTGTGTGTGTGTGTGTGTGTGTGTGTGTGTGTGTGTGTGTGTGTGTGTTGTGTGCGCGTGCGTGCATATGTGTGTCCAGAAAGCTCTCAACACTTTTTGTAAATACTGCCAGGAGTGGAAATTGGATGTTAACATTGATAAAACAAAAATAATGGTTTTCAATGCTAAGGAGAGCCAGAAAGTGTGATTTTGCTCTGGAAACAAAGGTATCAGCATTGTTGATTCTTATAAATACCTAGGAATATTATTTAGTCAAAACAATAAATTTTGCCAAAAGCAATAAAACAATATATATGAGCAAGCGCAAAAAGCAATATTTTCTTTGATGCAGATGAGCAGAAATCAAAATATTCCAGTTGATGTTGTCCTCAATCTTTATCAAACAATGGTTGTTCTGTATTGTTGTATAACTGTGAAATTTGGGGTTATGAAAATATCGCTGTTTTGGAGAAGTTGCAACTTGAGTTTTTTAAACAATTCTTCAGACTGAAAGGGAGCCCAATGACTAGTCTGGTTTATGGTGAAACGGGAATATACTCCCTGTCTGTTCTGATTGGTGCAAGATTAATCAGATTTTGGTCTGATCTTATTACTGACAATTCTGACAAACCATCAAAATTGTGTTATGTACTATATGATTTACATACGAAGAGAGTGTATTGCTCAGAATGGATAAAGAAAATTCATAAAGTTTTGATAGAAACAGAGTTTAATTGTGTTTAGGAAACACAGACTTTTGTAAACAAAGATAGTTTATGTCATAATGTCCTAAAGGCATTAAAAGATGGTTTTGTAAAGTCATGGTCAGAAGAGTCGCAAAGAAGTAATAAATGCAATTTTTATCGCAATTACAAAAAACATTTTGAATGGGAAAAGTAACATTGCATTTATGAGTTTTGGCTTATAGTATGTGAATAATGGTCAATACTTTTTATGATAATTGAAGTTACCAGTTGCAGCTTATAGTATGTGAATAACTGTCAATACTTTTTCATTGCAGTTAACAATTGTGAGTCACAGTATTACACTGCTGTTATCAGTTATGACTTATGAAATGTAAAAAAAAGATCAATACTTCTTATACTAGTTACTGTTATCAGTTATGACTTACAGTATGTGAATAATGATCAATACTTCTTACATAGCTGTTATCAGTTATGACTCATAGTATGTAAAAAAAAAAAAAAAAAAAAAAAAAAGAAAGTCAGTACTTTTTATACTCATTGCTGTTATCACTTATGACTTATAGTATGTGGATAATAATCAATACTTCTTATACTTATTGCTGTTATCAGTTGTGGCTTCTGTGAATGTGAATTCTTAGGTAAACCAAACCAGTAGCAGATTTTCCTTCAAAGATGTGATCTTTTTGTTTTTATTACTATTAAAATCTTATTTTGCTCATTTTTACTGAATTCTATTAATAGTATTATGTACATTATGGGAAATGCTTCTTCCATTGGAGGTAATTGTCTCTCGGTTTTGAAATTATTTTTCTAATTGTGTTCCCTTTCTCTTTTGTCAGTTCAGTGTGCGTTCTTATTTTAATTAGTACAGTGTACATCTAGCACATCTTTCTGTGTTTGTGTTTTTTTTTAATACTTTTTCTTGTTGTTCGTATATATTTGCTTTCTTCTTTTTTTTTGTCTGTATTGCTTGTTTTGTTTGTGTACACACCTGCCAGTGTGGTCTGTGATGCTTTGTCAGGAAAAGCACACGCTAAATCCTGTTCCACTTTTCGTAAGAGTAGGCCATTGTGTGCCGGTGAGAGCAGATGACAAGATTTACAAAACTGCATACACACGAGGACTGGATGTAAAAAAGCACACGAGTGCTTACTCCATTATCCTCGATATAAAAAAAGTAATAATAAAAAAAGAATAAATTAATAAAGAATAATGATAAAGCAACTTATTTGTGTGGACAGGAGTGGGACGGTTGATCGCAGAGTGCAAAACATCCCCCCTGGTTCTTCCTATGATCCAAGTGGGTAAGTCAGTCTGCTTGTGAGTCTGTTGACACAGTTCTGCGATTTTGTCAAAAGGTTTTGGTTTTCGTTCTTCAGTAACGTTCCTGCCCTGCTGTTCCCACACTGCTCATTTTAATCTGCAATTTTGTCAGAAGGTTTTGTTTTTTGTTCTTCATTGATGTTCCTGTCAGAAGGTTTTGTTTTTTGTTCTTCATTGATGTTCCTGCCCTGCTGTTCCCACACTGCTCATTTCAATCTGCAATTTTGTCAGAAGGTTTTGTTTTTTGTTCTTCAGCAACGTTCCTGCCCTGCTGTTCCCACACTGCTCATTTCAACCTGCAATTTTGTCAGAAGGTTTTGTTTTTTGTTCTTCATTGATGTTCCTGCCCTGCTGTTCCCACACTGCTCATGTCAATCCCTCCATCCCAACTGTGTACCGAGATTTGTCATGTCGCATCCTCAGGGTCTGAAGTCCACAGGGAGCCCATCAATGTCAGACCAGCCAGAGGGGCGCTGCACTGCTGCTGCTGGGTCACTTTGTTGTGTTCGGTGGTGCCTGTTCTGAGTTAACCCTCTTAGTCCCAATCCGATTGAATAATTACCCCCCCCCCCCCCCAAGTCCCATCGGGATTTGCTGGGATTTACACACAGTAGATTTCCATCACGCTGTGACCATCACTAATTGCTACCACATGTCAAAGCTCTATCAGGCCAGAAGGAGAAACCCTGTAGGTGCCTGGAAGTAATTATAGCTGCTGGTATGTACTTAGAGGGAGGAAAAGGCCAGCCAGCATGTGTGCCTGACCTGATTTCGTGATGGAATGCGAAATCTAGGGGCAGTTTGTATTCAGAGACACTCAATGCAAAAGGGTTAATATACACAGAACATGCCTATTAAGCCCCTTACTGACAACAGTATTAGCTCAGTCATGGAGCCAGACTGAGTGAGATGCCCACCCGTGGTGGTGACTACCAAAATGTCCTTCTAATAGCCTTCTCCTGGGAATCTCCAACCCTGAAAGCTTTGATACAAACTCACCTCAGGCACAGAAGTGTATGGGAAAACCAAAACTGATATCACCATGAGGCCAGAACAACCAGGGCCACCAAATCAGACACACTTTGGGTTTATTACATTATGATCCATGATGATGTCTGATGTAAGGATGCTGCTATGGAAGTGCATCTGCTTGTGACAGTTCTGTCCTCTACACTTCCCATCATAAAATATTCTGGCATCAGCTGGGCCTGAAAGATACAGACACCAGCAGTGTTGGTCAGGTAATTTGAGCAGCACTCTCAAATTTGCATCCGTAAAGTGAATGAAGCTTGACTGTGTGGTCCCAGTCTTCCCAGTGAGCGTACAGCACACTCACTCTGGGTAGTAGCTGGCTGGAGTCTGAAAAACCCCTATGACACTTATGGGCTTCAAACCCCTGACCTTCCAGTCTGTAACGTAAGGAGCTAACCACTGTGCCAAGGTGGCTGGTCTAGCTCCCAGTCTGAGGATGGCTTGATCTCTTTCTGGTAGATACTTCATTCACTATAGATCAGGCGAGGCCAGCCTTGTTTTGAAGGACTCCTGTGCTATCTTCAGTTCGTTTGTTCTTCCATGCTCCTGCTTAATAATGTATGCGATATCCAGGTCTGTAGGGGGCAGGATAGCTCAGTGGTCAGAGCACTTGCTTTCCCCAAATCAAGTTAAGCAGCATCAAGCATGGTTACCAGTTGGATTGGTGACCATTTGCACGCCTTGACTTCAGTACAATCCCCCCAGTTCACCCAGCTGTAAATGGGTACCTGCCCTCTTTAGGGTCAGGGAAGGTAAAGGAGAGGAGATGGGCACCGCCCTCAATATGCTGGTCCCTAGAGAAACTGAGGTCTCTGATGCCTCGCTCCCTATGACCGCCTAGGTTATGGGACACCTTAACCTTTTTATTAATATCCAGGTCCAACTTTGAATTTTCTATGTATTTTGGTTCTGCCAGTCTTCATTGATCATAAAGTGATAGTAAATGTGCTTCTTTATAAGTATTAGCTGTGTTGGCATGAGCTGATACACTAAGTGCTATCTCTGTGGCTTTACTATCTAAACTTTGCAGTTTTTTTGAGGAGATATGCTGCAGCAGAAAAATAATCTTCTTGACCATAACTATATTAGTTTTGAGTGCACTAAAGACAGAACTAAATGTATTGGTGTTTTAGTGTCCTGGCTCCGTGATTGAAAATTTACTATCTTCAGAAAGGTAAGTCTTTTTCTGGCATCAGTTATTAACTGGTTGATGTGCATCTTCCATCTCAACTTCCTAGTTAAAAACACACCTTCTAATTTTAAGGTTGGTAATTTTGAAGGGTTTTCACCGTTATTAAAAAGCACAAGGCATCCTTTTTTTTTGGTATATAATTCTAATGTGTTCTCTTTCATATAACAACAGAATTTATCTAGTTCATCTTGATATTATTATTCACCATGACTGATAACTCTCGTTTTTGTGTTTTTCCTAATTGATGCATTTATCCATACAGCAATATCATCTACATACTGAACAACTTGAGTATTACTCGACAAAGAGCTAGGGAGACCATGCACAAAAATAGAAGACAAAATAGGGTCAAGTGCTGATCTCTATGGTACACCTAAATCGATAGACTTTGTTGAATATGCTGGACCCAATTTAGTGCAAATTAATCTATCAGATCAATTTTTTTTAAAGATATTGATATAACATTCCATTGATACTAATGTTCTTCAATATGTGCAACAATTGTTCATAACAAACTCAGTGATTTTAGATGAAAGTGTGTGTGTGTGCGTGCGTGCGTGCGTGCATGCGTGCGCGAGCGTGCGTGCGTGTCTTTGGACCAGTCCAACATCTGATTTCATGCTGGTTTGTAATAATTTATAAGCAGCACCTGTTGCCTTTTCATGGCAACCATGAGGGCACCCCCAAAGACTTGACAACCAGTTCTCTCCATTCCTCTCTCTCTGTTCTGCCTTTCTCAGGGTTTTGTTGAGTTCTATGCCTGTCCATTCGCTGATGTTGGACTTGCAAAAACAATACTGCAAGGCACTGCCCAGGGAGGAAGAAAAAGAGGGAGACCAAGGAAGTGATGGGAGGACAACATCAGCTCAAGTCATTCAGACAAATAATGAAAATACAAAGTAACAAGGGTAAGAATAACAACAAAGCAGCCCGATGTAAGGTAGCCTCCAGCATAAAGGTGGACTTACAGTTTATCCATCAGATTTGTCTTCAAGTTTCCCAAACATTTGCTTTGAAGGAGCCAGTTACAAAAAAGGAGGTAGATTATTCCACAGTGTTCTTCTTGAATAAGCAAGGCTCAACTTATAGAGGTGATTACAGGACCTGGGAAAAAACAGTCTATGATTTTTCCACATTTTCCCTCAGGGCTTTTTCATTTAATATATTGTACATACATAGACACTTATTGAACTGCAGTCTGTCTTTGACTGGTGAGTTTAAGAATGTCTAGTTCTTTGTAGTTGGTGGTGGTCAGTGTATTAGGATTCAACTGGATTAGTTTGGTAGTTCTTTTATGTATGCAGCTTATATGCTTTAGGTTTGTTTCTTTTGCGCTATCTCATAAGGTAGAAACATAGTTTATAAGAGATAGAATATGTGTGTGAAAGAATAGTTTGTGTGACTGTAGATTTAGACTTTTTATTTTCTAAGTTGAGAAGTGTGTGTGTGTGTGTGTGTGTGTGTGTGTGTGTGTGTGTGTGTGTGTGTGTGTGTGTGTGTGTGTGTGTGTGTATGTGTGTGTGTGTGTGTGTGTGTGTGCGCGCGTGCATGCGTGCGTGCGTGTGTGTGTGTATATGTGCTTGCTTAAATTTAAGATATGTTAATCTTCTGTTAATGTATGCACATGTAAGAATATTTTGGATGCAAGTGCTTTGATTTGTTTGAATTACAAGATTCAGCTTTATACAAATTTTATGTTATTATTATTTTTATTATTATTATTATTATTGTTACTATCATGCTAATGGATTAAACTAGCTACTCATACTCTAAACTGTGTGTGTGTATGTGTGTGCACGCGCATGCACGTGTGCGTGCATGCTTATGCACTTGTATATGTGTGTGTAGTTTTGTGTGTGTGTGAGTGAGTGTGTGTGTTGTTGTTGTCTTCAATTTAACGTCTGTTCACTCTCAGAGTGATATTAGATGAAAGAGTGTGTGCATGTGTGCGTATGTGTATAGTATTGTGTGTGTGTGTGTGTGTGTGTGTGTGTGTGTGTGTGTGTGTGTGTGTGTGTGTATGTGTGTGTGTAAGAGAGAGAAAAAAGAAAGAGAGAGAGAGAGAGAGAGAGAGAGAGAGAGAGAGAGAGAGAGAGAGAGAGAGAGAGAGAGAGGGTGCATGCATATTTGCATTTGCATCCATGTGTGTGCACATTTGTATGTGTGTGTGTGTGTGTGTGTGTGTGTGTGTGTGTGTGTGTGTATGTGTGTGAGAGGGAGAGAGAATGTATATTTGCATCCATGTGTATGTATGTTTGTGTGTGTGTGTGTGTGTGTGTGTGTGTGTGTGTGTGTGTGTGTGTGTGTGTGTGTGTGTGAGAGAGAAGGAAAGAAAGAGAGAGAGAGGGGGGGGGGGGGGCGCATGTATATTTGTATTTGCATCCATGTGTGTGCACGTTTGTGTGTATGAGTGTGTGTGTGTGTGTGCGTGCATGCATGCAAGTGTGTGCGCATGCGTGCGTGCATGTTTGTTTGTTAAACAGTGTTTTCTATGTTGCAGGTATGGACAGCATACTTCCCAACAAGAAGCCATACATTCCTCAGATTCGGAAGGTAATATATTGTAATAGACTGACTTCTTCATCTTAAAATTTTTTTAAAATCTTTTGATTGGCATATATACATTTCAAAACAGACTGACTTTCCATCCAGGTGACATGTCATCTTTTTCTATTTAACAGACTTAAAAGGGCTACATGCTACACAAAATACAAATAATCAGTCATCATTTTCCTTGTCAAGACAACTTTGATAGATTACATATAGAAATTCATTAATATTTTGAAATTGTGCTATAGGAAGTTTATGTGCTGACGCCATTGTTTCTGAAAATCAGCAAGCTGCTTTTGTTTGCGATGTTCCAACTTTTCCTTGTCATTTTGTATTTTAGTTTGTACAGAAAAAATACCAACATAGGGTTTTTGTTTTTACCAGTCCAACATCAGATTTCCTGCTGGTTTGTAATAGTTATAAGCAGCACCTGTTGCCTTTTCATGTTTGAATGACACACACCTCCATGTTATCAAGAGTGTTACCACAATTGTATTCACAATTGATATCCTTGACAAATCAAGTAAGGGTTGTTCTTGTGCTGTGGGGAGTCCTGTTTGTAGGCTGGCTGCTGCAGAATGATTGTGTTAAGAATCAAAACTACTGATGATGATTTTTCCACTCATATATTTCATCTACTTCCTCTTTTTTCTTTGCTTTCAGAATGTTACAATTTTGGTTGGAAGTCCTATGGATTTTGCTAAAGATGTTGAGCTCCTAAAGACACTGAAGAAGTCCCCTGTGAGTAAACTAA
The DNA here is from genome assembly GCA_030674155.1 of Stramonita haemastoma. Taxonomy (NCBI): domain Eukaryota; kingdom Metazoa; phylum Mollusca; class Gastropoda; order Neogastropoda; family Muricidae; genus Stramonita; species Stramonita haemastoma. The sequence continues at coordinate 10,311,790 of CM060329.1, forward strand.
TATGTGACTGATGACATGAGTATGTTGTGTAGCCTTACAACATTGTAACAACATTCCTTCCCTGCTGTGTGTGCTCCACAGGGGCTTACATTCCCTGCTGACACGCTACTTTTGCACTTTATTTATTTCGTTTTACACCCTTTTTAAAACTGCAACAGCTAAGTGTGGAAAGAGAAAAATGCAAAGGGGGGTGGGATAGCTAAGTGGTCAGAATGCTCGCTTTCCCTGAGTTCAAGTTAAGTAGCGTCGAGTGTGGTTACCAGTTGGATGGGTGACCGTATGTGCACCTTGGCTTCAGTGGATGCCTGCCCTCTTTAGGGTAAGGGAAGGTAAAGCAGCGAGGGAGAGGAGATGGACGCCGCCCTCAATATGCTGGCCCCTAGAGAAGCTGAGGTCTCTGATGCCTTGCTTCCCTACAACTGCCTAGGTTATGGGACACCTTTACCTTTTAACAACCACAGCAGTGGTCCTTTGTATGCAGCAGTGATTAAAAAGTCAGTCAGTTGTCAGACATGACAGGAAGACTCCTAGCTCTGAGATGGCTGTAAGCAGTTTACCAAGCAGTAGGGACTGTACTCCCCCTGCAGTAAAGGAAAAACAAGTTGAGTGCTGGAAGAAGCACCCAGGAGGTGGTGGATGAGTGGGGGCACATTAAACAAATCCAGCATCACTCAGTCAAGAGTGCTGTATTTAGTGCGTCCCTTCCTTTTACCTAGTCCATGCGTGGTCAGCTCGTGCTATAATTAGCACCAGCTGGCCACAGCTGGGCTGGGATGGGATGGAAAAATTAGCCGCTGAGAGGAGCTGAAAGCAGGGAAAACTGACAGCTGGGGAAGGGGGGGGGGGGGCAAAAGTCGCCTCCCAAGAAAAAATATTTTAGTCTCCAATCAGACAAGAGTTAAAAAAAAAAAAAAGTCAGAGAGAGATCTTATACAGGAAAGTCATTTTGCAGCACTTTTCCCTCTTGGGTGCTTGATATTTTTTGGGGAAAAAATTACCTTTGTAAAAAAAAAAAATTATACTTTAAAATTCGCAGGTTCTGAGAAGAAAAAAGTCCATTTGTTCATTTCACACCTTAGTGTAAATACCAAGTGAGGACAATGAGCGTCTACAAAATCATTTCTGTTTCAGAGGGATATCCGCAAGCACATCACCGACAAACTGCAGGAGGAGCTTGCAGTGTTGCGAGAGCGAGCCCTACGCATTCATTCTGAGATTCCCAGGTGACCTTTGTGGTCAACATCACTTGACTAAAAACAAAAACAAAAAAAGTGGGAGAGTGTCTTGAACCGATTGTGTTTAACATTTTACATAAGCTTGGTCTTTTAAAGAGCTGGGAATGTGTGCATTTGGAAGAGGCGATTTGAAAAATTGTGCCATAGGGTCATTGTTTGTGTGACGGGCATCTTGTGTTGAGTACCTGTGTACTTTTTTTTTAAAACTTGTTTCCCATGTGTTTGATAGAACTGTCTTGGTTTTTATTGGATCACTGGCCAAAATTTACAGGCCTATGAGACTGTTGTTTTCCTTGCTTTTTCCCCCTCTGAACCAGATTAATCAATAAACGCTGTTTGGACAAGTTTGTCAAAGCTCATACAGTGCTGTACAGCTCATACAGTGCTGCACAGCTCACTGTTGCACAACTACAGCAAATAACTGAAATGCAGAGTCGGCCATTTTTATGTATATATATATATATATATAATTTTTTTTTTGAATGGATGAAGGTGCCTAGAAACGCTAGCATGTACATAATAAGTAAAATTTAAGTGAAAATTAGTTGCGTGTGATAGTTTTATCTGTTTTGTCTTCTGACAAGGTGAAGGGTGTTGAAATATTGTTACTCTTCCTCCATTATTGGGAACAGTAGGTGTTTTTCATATTGGACAAGTATACATAATGAATTTACCAAAAAAATTTCAGAGCTCATGAAAATGTTGATAGAATGGGATTTTTTTGTTGTATAGAAAGTGAATTTACCATTATGCTTCTAGCATGCTGTGAACTGTTTGAATAAAAAAAAAAATGTCTATCTTTCAGTGCAAGGTGATAAGAGAATCTGGAACTAACAGTTGGTAATTATTCTCATATTGGGGAATCAACTGACGTACCTCATTACAGGCTGGAAGGTCAGGGTTTGAATCCAATAAGAGTCATAGGGATTTTTTCAGACTGTTCCAGCTTCTACCCAGAATGAGTGTGCCTTGGGATCATTGGGAAGACTGGGACCTCACAATCGAGCTTCATCCTTTCTGCGGATGCGATTTTGAGAGTGTTGCATGCTTCAGTTACCTGACCAACACTGCAGGTGTCTGTATCTCTTAGGCCCAGTTGACCCTGGGATATATTATGATGGGGAGCATAGAGCACAGCCCTGTCCATTCGTCTCAAAGCACAAGCACTTCCATAATGGCATTATTACGTCGTCCTCATTACCATTGATTATCATGCAATAGAAAAACTGTCTCCTATTCAGTGGCTCTGGTCTCATGGTGACCTCACTTTTGGTTTCACCATACACTTCTGTGCCTGTGGTGAGTTTGTATCAAAGCCTTTGGGGTTGGAGGTTCATGGGAGACAGTCATTGGAGGCACATTGTAGTGGTCGTCACCTCAAGTGGGTGACTATCTGAGTCTGGTTCCATGATTGAGCTATTACTGTCATGGGGAGGGGAATTGGTAGGTAGTATCCTGCATATGTTAGAACAGGCACCACTGTACACCACCAGTAGCCCAGCAGCAGTGCAGGGTCCCCTCTGGCTGGTTGTCCTACAGGAGCCCGACATTGATGGGCTGCCTGTGGAGTTCTGACCCTGAAGATGCAATGTAACGAATCTGGGTTTGGCTGGGGCTAAGAGATTGAAATGAGCGGCATGGGGACATGAACATCACAGATGTGGCAACAGAAAAAAAACACATAAACATTGTGAACCTTTACTTGTTACCAAAGAAGCTACTAAAGAGATACAGAACAAGAAGAAGAAAATTACTAGTATATCTTTCATGGTTCACCCTAATCTCTTCCTGTCTCGTAGTCTGTAATTTAATCCTCGTCTCATGTGAAGTCGGTTTTAAAAGGGTAGAGCCAAGTATAGTTGAGTTAACACGTGATATCAATACTTGTCTTGATAAAAAAAAACAAGAAAGAAAGTTGTACGTTAAGAAAGTCCCATGTTTTGTGTTTTGGTCAAGCCAGATCATGTTACTTGGTCTCTGCACAGTATAACGGGTAACGTTTGAGGAAAGTGAAAATGAGACTGAAGAACCATCTGCAGTGGAATGTCACAGGCAGTGAAATGAAAAGCTCCTCCAATGTCTGTGTACATAGTCAGGAAGGTGCCATGTTTTGTGTCTCAAGCTTTCATTCTCAATTCGGCCTTCAGTATACTCCTCATTCACTTGCCCTTTATCAACATGGACTTGAGGTTGTTGGATGTTGCCTTTATAGTGTATTAAAAATGACTATGCATTTAAAAAAAAAAAAAAATCTGCTGCAAATGTGTTCTTGATATGTTGTTTGTTGTGGTTTGTTTGCTTACATTGTGGTTGGTGGCAGGAGATAAAAAGCAGATAATATGTCACTGGCACTGTGTGCACATGTGGTATTTAGATGATGAGATGATGACCTTAGTAAAGCGAGGACAAAATGTGAAGTATTAATTAGTATCAATTTTGACCCACAGTATAATGGACTGTATAGCCAGGAATGACAATTGTGACGTTCCACCACATAAGGAGTCGCATTGCACCAGAGGTCCATTTTTAGTTAACTGGCATCCTATCAATATGCAGTAAAAACCAGCCGCCTTGGTGCAGTGGTTAGCGCCTTGGATTCCGGACTGGAAGTTAGCGGTTTCAAGTCCCAAAAGTCATAGTGATTTTTTGGACTTTGGCCGACTCCTATCCAGAGTGAGTGTGCTGTGGGCTCAGTAGGGAGACTGGGACCACACAGTCGAGCTTCATCCACTTTACGGATGCGAATTTGAGTGTTGCTCTAATTACCTGACCAACACTGCATGTGTCTGTATCTCTTGAGCCCGGTTGACGCCGGGATATATTATGACAGTAAGCGTAGAGTACAACCCTGTCAAGTAGTCTCAAAGCAGATGCACTTCCACAGCAGCATCATTACATCATCCCCATCACCTTTGATCATCATGCAATAACAAAAAATTGCCCCTAATTCGGTGGCTCCCATTGCTCTGGTCTCATGGTGACCTCAGATTCGGTTTCCCCATACACTTCTGTGCCTGTGGTGAGTTTGTGTCAAAGCCTTTGGGGTTGGGGGTTCGAGGGGAGACGGTCGTGGCAACCACCACAATGTCCCTCCAACGACCGTCTCCCCTCGAACCCCCATTCTTTACTTGTCCATTTCTCAGTTTGTCATTTCCTGCAGTGTATCATTTCAAGTTGTAATAACTTTTCATAGAATTGTTCGATTTTCAATCTGTTTTTTGTATTGTATAGCCATTTTACTGCATTTTTTTTTTTTTTCTGCTTTTTCTTCTGTGACATCCTCGTACCGGGGTTCCCATGCCACTCATTTCAATGTCCCCACCACAGCCATACCCAGATTCGTTGTGTCTCATCCCTGGGATCGGCAGTCCACAGGGAGCCCATCAATATTAGGCCGCCGTGGGGCCACCAGCCAGAGGGGCCCTGCACATCTGCTGAGTCACTTTGGTGGTGTTCAGTGGTGCCTGTTCTGATCTAACATATGCAGGACACCACCTACTAAGCCCCCTACTAACGATAGTATTAGCTCAGTCGCGGAGCCAGACTGAGTGGTGATGGGGATGATGTAATGATGCTGCTGTGGAAGTGCATCTGCTTTGAGACTGCTTGACAGGGCTGCTGTACTCTACGCTTACTGTCATAATATATCCCAGCGTCAACCGGGCCCAAGAGATTCAGACACATGCAGTGTTGCTCAGGTAATTAGAGCAACATTCTAGTTGTCACTGACAAAATTCTGTAAAAAAAAAAAAAAAAAAGCCAGTCATATAAGGAAAACCAATACAGTTGTAGACAGGAAAAGAAAAATAGAATGGGTGGCGTTGCTCTTGTGGTGACATGCTCTCCACGGGAGAGCAGCCCAAATTTCATGAAGAGAAATCTGCTGTGACTTAAAATGGTATACATTACAATACGATACAGTATTATGTCTTTAAAAAAAAATCACACATTTTAAAGACCTCCACTTCATCATTGATTTTGATTAAGACTGACAGCCAAGTGTGCTACAATCAATCTTATGAAATATCCACACCACACACACAGACAGCCATTCACTAAATCTACAATAGACACTCATGGAGACACTAGTTTACATAAGTAGTTTACTTCTGACAATGTTTTCAACAGAAAACACAGTATCAAAACATTATTTTTTTTAAAAGCAACTCTGTCGCAATATTACCTGTATAAATTTTATCAATTAGATGCGTTCCATGAAAACATGTTCACAGATTTTTAACATAATCATTATTTAGTATTGATATGCATTACAGACAAATGTATCTTGATATGTTTACAAAGAACGTCAACAAATCGCTCCCATAAATTCGAAGGAATGTGTCTGTAAATTAAATATGACACAAAATGCATACAGTATGAATAAATGATAGAATGCACACACAACCACTTTAACACTGCCAGTTTTGAAATCAAAATATTATATTATTTTACAATATTTAAAATGAATATTTTTTTGTCTATGAGCAGAACAATAACCTAAATACACCACTGATTTCTCTCCTTATCTCTTCCTACCCACTACTTCCTCTGGTCGTGTATCCTCATTGGCCACTACTACAGTAATACTCTACTCTTTCCTTGTGAATAAAACCAAAAACTTCATTGCAGTGAAAATAAAATCTGTTGGTGATGACCAAAAGAAATGCAGGAACTGTCAATGAGAGGTCACTTTTTTCATGTATATATATTCTTTTATTCTTTATTCTTTTATCTCGAGGATAATGGAATAAGCACTCATGTGCTTTTTTACATCCAGTCCCTGTGTGTATGCAGTTTTGTAAATCTTGTCATTTGTTCCCACCAGCACACAATGGCCTACTCTTATGAAAAGCATAACAGGATTTAACGTGCGCAAGATTTCTGCGTTCTAGTCATGTGCTGTATAACTAAGTTACTGCAATTAAAACAAACTTTGTGGATCATACAAACTTGCAACAATAGTGTATTAACTCATTCTGTAATGCCCTGGTGGACACACACACACACACACACACACACACACACACACACACACACACACACACACACACACAGAGTTTGGGACAGGCAACAAAATCAGGATGGTAAGATTATTTCACTTTTGTCTTACAGGTGTCTCAAAAATAGCACAATCCCATTTAAGGCAATGAAAGCAGGGACAAGTAGTTAAGTGTAATTATTGGGAGAGGGAAAGGTCAGTCTGCATGAATGATATACTGGCAATCCTGAATGTGTGTGTGTGCATGTGTGTGTGTGTTCTCAAAAAGTATCAGGATTTTTCACAGCATATGCTCAGATACACCATACTTGATTTTCTAGTTGAAAGTCAGTTCTAAGGGAGAACTTACCCATGTAAATGCATCTGTGTCAGCTGTTTTGTCTTTTGAGTGAAGGGGCAAAACATTCAGACAACATTAATACATACATACATACATACGCGGCAACATTCATCACAACCATATACAAAGAAAGCAGAGACGAAGGCAGCCGGAATGACATGGGCCAAACTGAAGAGGATCTCCCAGAACTGAATCCGTTGGAGGAGTGTTGTTGCAGCCCTATGTTCCCAAGGGAATTCACAGGCATAAGTCAAGTAAGGCATAAACAAAGAAAGTAAAACAGCAAGAATATACACTGAACACTCCTAAGATGCCTCTGAAGCACCGTTCAATCGCTGAACACCGACCCAGCCACACTCCCTTCTCTTTCTTTGGCTGCATCAGTGATCCTGCACAGCATTTCCCACTTGGCCACAGCAGGCTTGGGGGCAATGGGTGGTGGGGGCCCGGACAGGGGCAAGACAGCAGCAGCACCAGGACTGAATGGGGCAGCACCTGCAGCAGGCACGCCACTAGCACCGTGATTAGCCACAACGGGGACTGCACCACCGTACGGCACCATGACAGGAGGCTGACCCGTAGCTTGGAGGTACGGCACCTGGGGAGGATAACCTGCGATGTACCCCGGGTATTCTTGATACCCGTATACTGGCACAACAGCTTGGGGCATTTGCGCACCTCCTAAAGCTGGTATCCCGGCAAGCACCGGTGCTGCAGCAGGTTCTGTGGAGTTCTTGTCCTCACCATCCACAGTGCTGGTGGATTTTCTGGGTTTGGGCTTAGGCCTGGGTTTGGGCTTCAGAGGCGGCTTCTCTCGGGCAGCGGCGGCGCCAGACCTCCTGAATTCTGCATCGTCCTCAGCTTCAGCAGCTTTTCTCCGGAGCTCGGACTCGCTCTTCGCCCTTTTAGGTCGACCTGAAGAGGAGGATACCGAGTTTTTCCTCTCTCTGGATTTGGATCGACCTGAGGTGGAGGATACGGAGTTTTTCCTTGATCTGGTCTGCGTGGCTGTCTCTCGCAACGTTTGCGTTGCCCTCGAGGACTGCTCACGCAGTTCCACTTCAAGGTCGCCCAAGGATCTGAATCCTCGATGCCTGCGGGAGAGGCTGCGGTCTCTGATACTGCCTCCGTCAAAATCGTCGTAAGCCAATGAGTACACAGACTCTCCTATAGAATTCTTCCGCCTTCGACGACCGTAGAGGGAGGATCTGGAGGCGTACAGAGAAGTTTTGGAACTGCTTCGACGTAGGGCTGTCGACACAGAAAACAGAACATTTTTAAGACTGGGAACTGATCGGTAAGTTTCAGCAAGATAGTATTATTTCCCCAGAGTCTTGGTTTCTTGCCATTTATTTCCATTTTTGCTATAGTATGTTTTATGAGTGAAAACACCTGTAGATTCAAACTATTTGTGTTCTTGCTCTCAATTTTTAAACACTGTCATCATACAGCAAAAAAAGTCAACCTAAAATGATATCAGCTATAAACTGATAAACCTGTCAGCATCTTGACCCTTCAACCACTACCCAGTCTATGTAGTAGTAGCAGTGAATGGAATGCAGTTCCAGATTACTGCATTGGTCTTCCAGCTCTCCCCTCCCCTCTCTACCCCCCCCCCCCCCCCCCCCCCACTCGTGAGAAAGTAGTCACTTGAGAAATTAGCCTAGTTGGTTTTAGAATGAGTGTAAGAGTGTGTGTGAAGATGTGGCTTATTTCTTGGCAGTGAAAGTGGAAGATGGAGAGAATTGGGATTCTGATCAAGGTGTATCATACATGTGTCACCTATGTGTGACATATCATGTGATACTTGGACAGAAGTGCAGACACATCTAATTACAGAACATGTAAATACTATCTGTATATAAAAAGTGTGCAAAATAGTGTGGGGCTAGCTCTCTTTATTGGTGTGTGGTAGTCATACACAGTCTACAAAAAAGAGAATAAACTGTTGATGTGTTGGGGACAATCATGGTGACAATGGTGACAGTTCTCATGGAGTATTCACATGTAAATAATGCAAGGGGATGTACATGAGGCATCAGTTGGTGAGTACAAGCACGAAACATACAACTGGCTAGAAAAATACTGATCTGCATGGAGTGCATGATGGCATACCTGTTTTTTACTGTCAACTTACCTGTTTTACACCTGTGTCATCTGTCATGTTACTGTGAAGTGTCAACATGGTCACCAACACTATCTCACATCAATTTCCTACACAATGATATATGACATTCTTTGGTTCATTTAATATGCGCTACTGCTGTAAGTCTATAAAGTAAATACCCCCTTAAGCTAAGTGTTTTGGTCTGTAAATCCGGGAATGAAAGAAATTGACAAGAAGAACCTGGGAATAAAGGGAAGCAATAGCAAGTGTAAATTGGGGAATGAAAGAGTTAAAAGTGTTTATATCTGCACTGGACAATGGAGCTCACAAATGAGTGGACACAGCGCACCTATCCCGCATCAGTCCGTCCACAGCTAAAATTAGTGAGCCCCTTTCTCGTACCCCCACACCCCTCCCTTTTTTCCCACCTCACCCCCGCCCACTGTGTCTCAACCCATCGCACACTCACGGGGAAGCCCAAAGAAGTGGACTTCCAACTTCAGGGATGAATACTGGGTATGTTCATGTTTTCATAATCCACCCAACGCTAACATGAATTATGGGATTAATAACTAACTCCCTTGGACACATTGGCTTCTGCTACATCTTGTCTGTGCACTCGAACGCATGTGGACCTTTATTCATTTCTTTTTTTCGCACAGGAAGTATCTTTAGTTTGTTATCATCTGTAAAGAGAGTACTTCTGATACAAAAGCTTTTGTTTTCAACAGTTTTTTTTTTTAATCCCGTGTTGTCATTTTCAAGAGGTTTCATGGCCTTAATCTGAAATCTCTCCATCTCCCCCGTGGGGATGCTGGGGGCCTTTCAGTGTAAAAGACAACTATTCTCTCACCCACTCCAAAAATTGGATGTTCTAGGCCTGACTTGTCAGGAGCATGTTTTCGCTCATTAAACACTTGAGTATTCGACGACGAAGAAGAAATCTATCATTTGAATTTTTTTTTTAATTGCCAACATGGAATTCTGTTTAAAATGAAAGGAAAATCACCCGTGCCTCGTGTCATTTTTTAAAGCGAAACAATTTTCTTTAACAAAACCTTCCCAACAAAACCTATAAATTAAAAAAAGTGCCCTAAAAACAGCAGCAAAATACTTTAATGAAAATTTATGTTTGGATAGTTTCATGGACTTGCAACTCCCCCCTCCTTCAAGCCCAGGAACAGATTTACAGCGTCATCTAATTTTCTTGCTGCCTGTGGGGGTACTGAAAAAAACCTTGTGACTGACTATGTAAATGTGAAAAAGATACTTACGATTATAATTACTTTCCACGTCACTAGTATACTTACAATTATAATTACTTTCCATGTCACTGAAATATTTACGATTATAATTACTTTCACGTCACTGTATACTTACGATTATAATTACTTTCCATGTCACTGTATCCTTACGATTATAATTACTTTCCACGTCACTATACTTACGATTATAATTACTTTCCATGTCACGTATACTTACGATTATAATTACTTTCCACGTCAACTGTATACATTACAATTATAATTACTTTCCACGTCACTGTATACTTATGATTATAATTACTTTCCATGTCACTGATACTTACGATTATAATTACTTTCCACGTCACTGTATACTTACAATTATAATTACTTTCCACGTCACTGTATACTTACGATTATAATTACTTCCACGTCACTGTATACTTACGATTATAATTACTCTCCACGTCACTGTATCCTACGATTATAATTACTTTCCACGTCACTGTATACTTCGATTATAATTACTTTCCACGTCACTGTATACTTACGATTATAATTACTTTCCACGTCACTAACTTTGATCTGACTAATGTAAATGTGAAAATGATACTTACGATTACAATTACTTTCCACGTCACTAACTTTGACTGACTATGTAAATGTGAAAAAGATACTTACGATTATAATTACTCGCCACATCATTTAACTTGTGACTGACTATGTCAATGTAAAAAGATACTTACGATTACAATTACTTTCACGTCACTAACTTGTGACTGACTATGTCATTGTGAAAAAGATACTTACGATTATAATTACTCGCCACGTCACTAACTTGTGACTGACTATGTCAATGTTGAAAAAGATACTTACGATTATAATTACTTGCCACGTCACTAACTTGTGACTGACTATGTCAATGTGAAAAAGATACTTACGATTATAATTACTCGCCACGTCACTAACTTGTGACTGACTATGTCAATGTGAAAAAGATACTTACGATTATTATTACTTTCCACGTCACTAACTTGTGACTGACTATGTCAATGTGAAAAAGATACTTACGATTATAATTACTTTCCACGTCACTAACTTGTGACTGACTATGTCAATGTGAAAAAGATACTTACGATTATAATTACTTTCCACGTCACTAACTTGTGACTGACTATGTCAATGTGAAAAAGATACTTACGATTATAATTACTTTCCACGTCACTAACTTGTGACTGACTATGTCAATGTGAAAAAGATACTTACGATTATAATTACTTTCCACGTCACTAACTTGTGACTGACTATGTCAATGTGAATAAGATACTTACGATTATAATTACTTTCCACGTCACTGTCCTCGTAGTCGTCAGCAGTGACAGACGGCACAGCGCGATAGCCACCGGCACTGGACACACTCCCTCGACCGATGGAATCCGTGTCGTCCAGAGCGTTGCCTGTGCTTCGCGATCGGCCCATCCGGGGAGTTTTGGATTTGCTCTTCCTCGCGCTGTCCGCTTTCTTGAACCGCCCTTCATATTCTGGAGCATCCTGCTTTGACCCATTTTTCTTCTCAGATTTGTTTGCCTTCTTTGTTTTGGAACTGTCTTTGCCCACTTTGGGAGGTTTGGAGCCTGCTGGCTCTTTTCTGTCAGATTCGGGCGACGTTTTGAGTTTCTCTGGCGTCTTTTTCTTCTTGGTTCGGTCTGGTCTTAAGACGTGTCTAGTATCAGGCTTCTCTTGGGAGACTGAGACCGGGCTTTTTTCTTCGACGTAAGAATCGTCATCGCCAGCTTTTCCGTGTTCCGTTTCTGATGATGAAGACGATACTCGATCTGGCTGTGAATTTCTTGTGCGATTCCGAGATGGAGATTTCTCAGTTTTCGGAGTTGTGTTTTGTTGCTGAGTATTCACAGCTCTCGGAATGTTTTCTTCATGCATACTGGGTGGTGATCTGGGTGCAGGAGGAAGTTGGTTTAACTTTCTGGGTGTTTTCTCAGGAGGCTGACGTTCTTCCCTAATGCCCGTACTGGCTTTGTTTAATTTTCTCTGTGCGGGAACATCAGACTCGCTGTCAACATCCCTGTTGCCAGTGTTCATCTGTAGAGTTTCTTTTTCAGGTCTAAAACGAGGATTCGCACGGTGCGAATTGAGTCTTGGAGATCCAGATAGTTGCATGTGCTGCTGATCACTATCCTGCCTGCTGTCATCATAGTCTCTTGATCTTGCGCTCTCAGTCATAAGTCTCAAGTTTTCATCTTCGTATTTCATACTCGTTGCCTTCTTGGGACTCCTGTCGTAATTTCCGATGATATACGGATCCTTGGAATCAGACTCTGACCCAGAACGGTCTCTATACTCAAAATCCTTCACCGCTGGAGGTAAAAGCTTTTGCTTCAATCGTGGGGAATAGTTTCCAATGTCCTCATCAGCCTCCAAATCTCGCGGAAACATCTCCTTGTGGGCGGTGTTATCAATGCCGTAGCTGTGTGAAGGAGGCAGCGTGCCTTCCGCATCCTGGCTCTGGAAGCTGCGGCCATGCTGGTGTGCCAGGTACTGCTCCTTCTTTCGGCGGTAGCAGCACACACCCAGCACAGCCAGGAAGATGAGGAAGGCGATGATGCCCACGATGAGGCCCACAACAAGACCCACGGGTCCGGGGCTGTCGTCGTCCTTAGGCATGCCATCGTCCTCTGTAACACCAGGTAATGACAACACCTGTAAATCTGAGAACACCAGTGAATATGAGGACACCTGTAAATATGAGGACACCTGTAAATATGAGGACACCTGTAAATATGAGAACACCTGGAAATATGAGAACACCTGGAAATATGAGAACACCTGGAAATATGAGAGCACCTGGAAATATGACAACACCTGTAAATATGACAACACCTGTAAATATGAGGACACCTGTAAATATGAGGACACCTGTCAATATGAGAACACCTGTCAATCTCAGAACACCTGTCAATCTGAGAACACCTGTAAATATTACACCTGTCAATCTTAGAACACCTGGAAATATGAGGACACCTGGAAATATGAGGACACCTGGAAATATGAGGACACCTGTAAATATGAGGACACCTGTAAATATGAGAGCACCTGTAAATATGAGGACACTTGGAAATATGAGGACACCTGGACATCACGACAGTTGATTATTCAGCCTGTTTCTTTTAAAACTCTATTAAGAATCAACCATGTCAGTGTGAAATACCTGTAGTATATTACAAGCTCCCTGCTTTCATCTTTCTTTTCAATTTTGGAAAATCAATATTACTTCTTGCAAAAGTGAATGACAGAGTGATTTTTTTTTACTCTATGTTTTGCATGTAGCAATGGTCAGAAAAAAAAGCCTTTTGTCTTCTTTGTAAAATTATTGTTTTGCATCAAGCACTTGTCACACCTGTTGAGTTGGCTGGAAAGACAGCAATGAATAGACATAAACTCTCCAGTGTTATATTGGAGTGGGCATATGTGTGAGACACCATATAATACACACATATTGAAACTGATATATCATCAATATACTTTATCTCACACACCACACACACACCACACACAACACACACACACACACACACACACACACACACAACACACACACACACACACACAAACACACACCAAACACACACACACACACACACACACAACACACACACACAAACACACAAACACACACACACAACACAAACACACACACACACACACACACACACACACACACACACACACACACACACACACACACACACACACACACACACTCACACAAACACACACACAAACACACACACACACACACACACACACACACACACCACACACACACACAGCTACTCTCCAGCACTTACTTTTATACACACGCACAATGATGCCAAAAGCATAGTTGTTAGCGTTCAGGTCAGTGCGTGTCAGAGAAACGGTGACCATGCCCCCCTCTGAAGTCAGCTTAGGGGTTTGCCGTCCCCTGCTTTCAGTGTGTGGATCTGGGGTCAAAAGACAGTGAAATTTAACACATTCCATCAGAACAGAAAACAACCATAATATTCTAAAAACCAGTGATCTAAAGGAAATGCATCCATCTAGACAACAATTTTTTTTTTTTTTTATTCTTTCATATCAAGGATAATGGAATAAGCACTCATGTGCTTTTTTTACATCCAGTCCCCGTGTGTATGCAGTTTTGCAAATCTTGTCATCTGTTCCCACTGGCACACAATAGCCTACTCTTACAAAAAGCGGAACAGGATTTAATATGTGTGCAAGATGTTCTGCGTGCATTCGCACATGGGGCCTTGGTTTATAGTCTCATCCGAAAGACTTTTGGGGAGAGTGAAGTCAGCACTGATGTTAACTCCAGGGGAAAAAATCCCCTCGAACGGGAATCAAACCTGGGTGTTCAACTTGCAAGCACATTGTTCTGACCACTAGACTATCCCAAGTTGCAGGCTCAAACCCCAAGCTTTATGCTCATGGACTGGACCTAAGAGCACAGTGATCACGGTGCTAGCCTTTCAGCCAACAAACCCAGGTCCCATATATGCAACAGGCATATAACGCATGTAAAAAAAAATTTTTTAAACCCCAGCCCAGCAACAAATGAGTTTCCTCTGTCCACATTCCATAGACGCCACTCTCAGTCTCAGAGGAAACAGAAACAAATATGCAGACAAGGACACAACATTTTGATGGGGTAAACACCTCTCTCAGGGGAGAGAGGAGGAGGTGGAGAGGGGCAGTCCAAATTTCACGCAAAGAAACCAGCTGTGACTAAAAATGATTTTCTATACAAAACACACAACAATCGGCAGTCATACTGCCCAGCTATCTACAAGCTCGACTGTGTGGTCCCAGACTTCCCAATGAGCCCAGTAGCAGACTCACTCTGGGTATGAGCAAGCTGGAGTCAAAAAAAAATCCCTTTGACTCTTAAGGGATTTGTAACTCCGACCTTCCAGTCCATAACCACAGGCACAACACTGCATCATGGTGGATGGTCTGATTACATCTTTAGCTGTCCTAACTATACTGAAGAAAAAAAAAGATAATACACATTTACTGGACAGGTTGAATTGCACTGAAATTTAACTGTCTTTTTAATTGCAAAAAGAAAGGCATAATCAATCATTTAGTTCATTTCACTCGCAGGGTCATATTTCATGTTTTGACTGAGTTATACGCAATATACACTACACTTTCACGTATCTCTAATTCGGTCTTGAATAATGCATCACGCAGAACATCTTGCGCACACATTAAATCCTGTTCCGCTTTTTGGAAAAGTAGACCATTGTGTGCCGGTGGGAACAGATGACAGGATTTATAAAGAGCGTACACACGGGGACTGGATGTAAAAAAAAAAAGCACATGAGCGCTTATTCCATTATCCTCGATATCAAAGAATAAATAAATAAAAATAAATATTCCTTGATATAAAATAATTAATTAATTAATTAAAAAAATAATAAATCTTCCCACCCCACTCGGCTTACAAAACCTACTCACCCCACCCCCTTGAACATCATTTCACTCACAGGGTCATATTTCATGTTTTCACTTAAGTTACATGCAATACACATTACACTTTCACGTACCTCTAATCAGGTCTTGAATAAATTTTCCCACCCCACTCACTTACAAAACCTACTCACCCCACCCCCTTGGACATCCACCCGAAGCGTCACGCCAGGGTCTGATATGCTGAAATGAGTGAAGGAGACATCGATGATGTGCCTGGTGTCCTCGGGCCTGAAGCGCACAGTGCACTGACGAATGCTGGAGGAATCGCTGTCAGGCTTTCTGCTGTTGACATTGACCACGCCATCATTGCCGATCAGCAGGTGCCCTGCATTGTAGCAGTCACTGGCGGTGTCCATAAAGTCTAGGCAACGGAAAAAGACAAACCAGATCACAAAATGATGATGGATGCGAGCTGATGTTTGAATACTTTGTCGTGTATTTCTCGTGATACTATGTTTACATGTTTACTGTTTTTATGTGTGGCTTGTAACCCGTGTGAAGAATTTCTCTGTCTTTGAGAAAATAAAGTATTGAAATTTGGAAAGAGGGCATAGTGCAAAAAATCCAGCATCACAGTCAAGAGTACTAAATTTAGCTCGCTCTTCCCTTCTACCAAGTCCAAGTGTGGTCAGTTGCTGCTATAATTAGCACCAGCTGGCCCCCACTGGACTGGGATGGGATGGGATAAATAGCAGCTGAGAGGAGTTGAAAATAGGAGAAACTGACTGCTGTGAGGGGGGGGGGGTACTGAATACTGATTTCATTGCAAGATTTCTGATTAAAGACCAGTTCTTTTCATAAATCATATCAAGCCGAAATGTCTCAGTCTGCCAAATTTTAAGATTTTTTTCCTTGCTGAAACAATGTTGTGACTGCAGCCAATTCTCTTATGCCTGAACTAGTTGAAGACAAATATACATGTATACATGTATAATTTATAGGGGAGAGGATAACTCAGAGGTCAGAGCACTTGCGTTCCCCAAGCTAATGTTAAGCAGCATCGAGCGTAATTACTAAGTAGATAGGTAACTGTTTGCGTGCCTTAGCTTCAGTACAGCTCCCCAGTTCACCCAGCTGTAAACGTGTACCTGCCTGCCCTCTTTAGGGTCAGGGAAGGTAAAGCAGCGAGGAAGAGGAGATGGGCACCACTCTGAATATGTTAGCCCCTAGAGAAGCTGAGGTCTCTAACACCTCGCTTTCACATAAAATCAATCCTGACAAAAGAATTGTAAAGTACATTAATTAATAAAATGGTAAGAACGTCTGACTTACATGAGGACTTGGCATATTGTGCGGCAGAGGACTGGAACCACAAGACAATCAACCCACACAGTGTTACCCTGGTCCACGGGGCCCTTTCTAGTTCAATCCTCATGGTGAAGTGGCGTTATGGTTCCCTGTCTGAAATCAGTGAGTAAGTTGTAGTGACTGACTACTGTGCCAAAGTTATCATGCTGTAAGAGTCATCCATCACCAGCAGTACTAATGAGTGTATCCAACAGGCTGTACATAATTTGAATAAAGTTTAAAATCTGAAAACAAAACTTCATACTATCACTTACATGATAAAAACAACAACACTTTTCATACTCATAGTCTTAGTTATAGTCATCCTCATCAAATATGGCGTTCATCATAGTCACTACCACCACAACAGCACAAGCTAGCTAGGCCTAGATAGTAGATTAGAATCAGGGAATTTAAGGGGTGTGGGTGTGTGTTGTTGCTGCTGCTGATGTTCATATTAAAGTCTTTCTATGCTTGATGATATTAAAAAGAATGTGTGTGTGTACACACACACACACACACACACACACACACACACACACACACACACACACACAGGTGCGCGTGCATGGGTTGCAGACAATGATTAAGGGGTTGTCTCAATGGTCAGTTTAATGAAAAATTAGATTTCAATGTGCTTGTTAATGTTATACATGTTCATACCAGAAATTGTTACAAATTGGAACCCGTTTTTTTCTTTCAAAAAAGAAACATACAAAAGAGAACATGACTGCCTGAGAGTTCTTCACTGTCTTTGAACAGATGCATTATATTGAATTGTATCCTTGTTTCATGCTCTTTGGCAGCTGCAGTGGAAGTTAAATTAATAAATAATTTTATGACATCTGAGTAAACTTACAAGTACAAACATGAACATGTGTCAGATAATGAGTTATAATGGTGGACATGAAAGCAGTACTCCATTCACCAGTTTTAACTGACACAACCACTTTGTTTCTTCATCATTATAGGTGTCATCCATCTTTCATGAAACCCCCGTTTCATAGTACATGACCTTTGCTATATAATATTATTACCCTACAAGTGTAGGCATTGTTTCATGTCCAGGATAATTACAGCAAAAAGCTGGGTGGTGTGACATTTTCCACGTTATCAGAAATAATAATGCACTGGTTACCTTTTAGCTTTCATGCAGGTAAATGGTTTTACCTTTCAAACATTAGACATTTTCACGATTTCATTTTTACTTTCGAAATTATATGACCCGTGTCCCGTATTATTCACAACCTATTAGCAATACATGTGTGTGAATGAGTGTGTTGAAAATGCGTGTACAGGTGAGATTTACACAAATGACCCTGCACTCCTTATTACAGTTGACACAACTATTTCAAATTTTTCATTGCCAACGCGATCATTTCCGGGTTGATCTCGAGTTCGGAAAGTCGAAGACAAGGCCTAGCCTAACAAGCGTAACAAGTAACAAGCCGGTAACAAAGCCACGTAACTATTGCCGTTACAAAATACATGAATTACCAATGAACGAAAGTGGTAGGGCCAAAAGAAAAACTGTACTTGTAACTCACCTGGTGATTAAAAAAAACAACAACAAAAGACTTCTACAGCGTGTGTTAGGACACCATTTTTGGTAGTTGAGAATTACCTGCCGTTCACTTACTAAAAATAGACTGTGACACGGTGTCCTTACACAGGCTTGGTCTTGTTTACGTTTGGGGTTTTCCCTTTCACCTGTTCATGCTCACTGAATAGTTTCAGAGCTAGTACTGCATACACCACCAGGCCTATCAACAAACAACAAAACTACAGAAAACAACCGAGCAGGTGCAATATTTCTCACAGGTGCCCAACTACCCAACCCCCTCCCCCCCCCCGAAACAGACAGAAAAACCAACAAACAGTAAGGCAAGGCAAAAATTCTTTTATTCGAGGATAATAGATAAGCACTCATGTGCTTTTTTACATCCAGTCCCCGCCCTTTTCAGGGAAAACATCAAGATAAAAAGATACTAAACAGTAAAACTATATGCAGTACCAAACAACATAAAGGAATAAGGACATTAGCCTATACATAATAAGATAATAAAAATGCACACTTTCAGAAGACGAAAATCAGAAGCCATAATAAAATGATTTTGATTATAAAAGAAAAGAGAAGCGTTAATAGATAAAGAGCAACCAAAGAAACATAATGAAATAAACAACTTAGCAACCAAGAAAAGTCCACCCAAAAATACTTAGCTACAACATTGTTACAACTCATAACAACAAAATGAACTCAGAAGGAACTACAGATAATACAATGATTATAATGATGACAATAAGAATAATATCAACAATAGTGATAATAGTATGATAATAATACACGTAAAACTCACTCCTACACGTAGGTCAACCACACACACACACACACACACACACACACACACAACACACACACACACACACACACACACACACACAACATACATACACATACATACATACATACATACATACATACAACTCACTCACGACATGCACGCTCGCAGCAATGCACATACAAATCACTCAACACACACACACACACACAAATGCACACACACACATACACCCACACACCCACACACCCACACACCACACACACACACACACACACACACACACACACACACTTACTCACACTTATATTTATAAGCACATATCCGCAGGCGCACATGTACTTGAGGTGGTAGGGTTTTTTGTTGTTTTTTTTTCTTAAAAAAAAAAAAAATTTAGTCATAGAAAAAAGAAAAATGATACAAGTCAAACAATCATATCAGGTGACAATATTATCCTTTCTTTTACATTCATACTTCATATAAAAAAGAAGAAACAAAAGCAAGCAGCAAAGTTAAAACAGAAAATAAACAAGAACAAGACATCAAAAACTTGAGGTAGGACCCATCAACAACAACAACAAAAAGTCATGCAAATCATAATATTTTAATAGGACTACTAGCCTAGCACAGCTGCCGACAATTAAATTCTGACACGAAGATTTATTTATTTTTATTTTATTTTATTCTTTTATATCGATGATAATGGGATAAGCACTCTTGTGCTTTTTTTTCATCCAATCCCCGTGTGTATGCAGTTTTGTAAATCTTGTCATCTGTTCCTACCGGCACACGATGGCCTACTCTTATGAAAAGCGGAACAGGATTTAACGTGTGCGCAAGATGTTCTGCATGCGACCGTACGCGGGGCCTTGGTTTATAGTCTCATCCGAAGGACTTTTGGGGAGAAGAGTGACTGCAAGCCAGTTGGCATAAAAAAAAGGTAAAGGTGTCCCATAACCTTTCTGGTCGTAGGGGAGCGAGGCATCAGAGACCTCAGCTTCTCTAGGGCCAGCTTATTGAGGGCGGCGCCCATCTCCTCTCCCTCGCTGCTTTACCCTCCCTGACCCTAGAGAGGGCAGGTAGGGGCCTACCCATTTACGGCTGGGTGAACTGGGAGAACTGTATTGAAACCAAGACGCGCAAACGGTCACCCATCCAACTGGTAACCACGCTCGACGCTGCTTAACTTGACTTTCAGCATAGATAATAATTATCCTTAGTGAACAATATAGGCTAGGCCTAAGCATGGGAACACTGAATCTGTGCCCTCTGGGAGCTATGGTAAACAATAAAAGTTATGCAAGACTCCTGAAAATGGGCAATTTATATATACACTTTCGGTCTGCTGTAGGTAAGTCCTAATACATTCAAGGATAGTGGGCACAACTTGCAAATTGGGGTGGGGAGGACCCCCCCCCCCCCCCCTCCATCTTAACCCAGCTTCCCCTTCCCTTCCCTGTCCCCTCCCTCCCCCCAGCTTTCCCTCCTAAATCTCCTTAGCTACCCCACCATAGATACCACCTGTTATTTTGTATTTTCATTATTTTGTCTATATGACGAGCTTATCTTATATTGTGAGGTCTGGCGATATCTATCTATCTATCAAAAGTCCTTCGGATGAGACTTTAAACCGAGGCCCCGTGTGCGAACGCACGCAGAACATCTTGCACACACGTTAAATCCTGTTCCGCTTTTCGCAAGAGTAGGCCATCGTGTGCCGGTGGGAATAGATGACATTTACACAACTGCATACACACGGGGACTGGACGTGTAAAAAGGCACAAGAGTGCTTATTCCATTCTCTCTCTCTCTCTCTTCCCTCCTCTCTCTCTCTCTCTCCTCTCTCTCTCTCTCTCTCTCTCTCTCTCTCTCTCTCTCTCTCTCTCTCTCTCTCTCTAATAATATATATATATATTAAACGTCCTCATTTATTTCAGCTCTTTTCAACATAAAGTGATTTTTGTCTTTTGAATGCTTTTATAAGTAAATTCTCTTGATTTTTTATGAGGTTAGGATGAAAACAAAAGTTGTGTAAACTTAATCTTTTACCCTCAATAAAGATTCCATTTTGACTTGGCTTGACTTGACTTGACAAGTCTGGTAAACACTGTTGGGCTTCAAAAGTTAGAGAGATATTGTGTGACTGGCTTTCAT
>CM060329.1:10345529-10348029 GCA_030674155.1 Stramonita haemastoma
TTTAAGTAGTAGATGAGGGGGGAGGGGAGGGGGGGGATAGGGATAATCTAGTGGTTACAGTGTTGCACTCGTAATCTGGGACACCAGGAAGGCACTTGTTTGAGCAAATTTTACCCTGAAGTTAACATTAGTACTGAATCACTCCCCCCCCCCCCCCCCCCCAAAAAAAAAAAAAAAAAAAGTCCTTTGGATGTAAATGCACACAGAACATCTTGCGCACACAGAAAAACCCGTTCCACCGATTCGGAAGAGTATGCCATTTTGTTCGGGTAGGAATGAATGACAAAGTTTAAAAAAAGAAAGAAAAGAAAGAAAGAAAAGAAAGAAACTGCAAAGATTCGGAAACTTGGAAATGTGTAGGTATGGCTTTGTACAATTCAGCAATCGCGTGGGACATTGGCTAACAATTACACACACATTTTTGAATATTTTGAATCTGATCTGAATCTTGAATCACACACACACACACACACACACACACACACACACACACACACACACACACACACACACACATCACACACACCACCACCACACACCACCACACACCACCACCACCACCACCACACACAACAACAACAACACAACAACAAAAACAACAACAGCAACACAGAGTTCCACAAGTCTCCCCACAAGTCCTTCGGATGAGACTATAAACTGAGGCCCCGTGTGCCAACGCACACAGAAATCTTGGGCACACGTTAAATCCTGCTCCGCTTTTCGTGAGAGTAGGCCATTGTGTGCCGGTGGGAGCAGATGACAAGATTTACAAAAACTACATGCACATGGAGACTGGATGTAAAAAAGCACATGAGTGCTTATTCCATTATCCTCGATATAAAAGAATAAATAGATAAATAAATATAAAACCCACGCACGCAAGCGGCGGAAGCAATCTAGAGATAATAGAAAGCACTCGTGTGCTTTTTTAATCATCCCGTTTCATAAAAGGAAAATATATAAACATAAGATTACGCAGCCCACCGATAAGGACACATATTTGCTGTCTAGACGATGCAAGAGGTGTCTGGGGGAAGTCGATATCCTGAGTGCCTATTCCATTATCCTCGAAATAAAAGGATAGATTAAAAAATGAAATAAAAAAATAAAACACATACAGACAATGCAGAAGTAATCGAACTGGATTATTATTGTGCAGTGCCGTTATTTGGCAATAGTAGGCTACAAAGGCCATAGGCCTACCTTTTTTTTTTTTTTTTAATGACATTGCTGTTGACCAGGAGTAGCCTATATATATATATATATATATATATATATATATATATATATATATATATATATATATATATATGTATATAGATATATAGATAATATAGATAATAGATAGATACATAGATAGATACATAGATATAGATAATGTATAGTATAATATAGTCATAATTTTGTATTTTTTTATATTATATTATATTTTTATATATATATATATATATATATATATATATATATATATATATATATATATATATATATATATACTGGCAAAAGTATATATATGATACTTTTGGCTAAACACCATGCCATGGGATGGTTGTATTAAAATGTAACCCACAGTCTTATACAGGAGTTGCTAATTTAATCATAACGCTGGAATAAATTAATTTTTAGACTACTTGTTCCGTCCAATTTCAACTTCCTGCTGTTGGTTCTTTTGGTATCTAACAAATCACATATTCCTAAACACAAACAATCTATTTTCATAGCCACTCACCTAAATTCAGTGGGAACAGTCCACTTTCTGATCGTTGTTCAAAAATGCTGTGTCCAAAATATCAGCTGGCTGTTCTTTTAAATATTGTCGATCTTCTTTCTTTCTTATTTATATATTTTTTAAATTCAGCCAATGGGGGGTTTGTATCGCTCACGTGATCACTATGGCTCGCTTAACTGGGCTGTCATCAGGAGAAAATAAAAGAAAGAAGTTATTGTAGTGGTAATGGTAGAGGTGGTAACCTGTTTGTAGAAACTAAAGGTCATGTTCAATCCCAGGCCCCTCGCAGTTTCCTGCCCCTTTTACTCTCGCATTTAATGTGGTTTTGAATTCCCTTGCAAAGAACTTGTTTTAAGAGAGAATAATTCGACAGGTGCTGGTCATAAAAACTGTGGACATTTTTATATTTTCGTTGCTGGTAATGTTCAGAAACTTCTGTATTTCCTCTCATCCAGGTCTGGTGGGTTTTTTTTTTTATTTGTCCTCTGTTTGTCCTTGTCTTTCGTGTTCTCTCTCTCTCTCTCTCTCTCTCTCTCTCTCTTGTCTCTCTCTCTCTCTCTCTCTCTCTCTCTCTCTCTCTCTCTCAAAAAGGACCTAGCTATAATCCAAGACGTTTCATTATGTCCAGAAAAAAACACGTATTCATGCCTGCATGCGTTTGTAGGCAACAGTTTCTAGAATGTTTTAGCCCCCCCCCCCCCCCTCCCCCTAAGGCTCTGCCTGTCTTTGGTTGTTTCACTGATTTTTGTTGTTGTTGTAATGATACTCTCA
>CM060329.1:10350529-10358029 GCA_030674155.1 Stramonita haemastoma
ATTTCACAAGAAAAGACTTTTGGTAGCTGCTTTTGCAATTATCTGTTTACAGAATGTCAAGAGTCTACTGCATAGGGCATCTAGTCTGAGAGATTTGTTCATATCTATTGCCCTGTATTGCTTACAGATAACTTTTCATCTACAATCACGTTATTCCAGTGCTTACAGATAACTTTTTCATCTACAATCACGTTATTCCAGTGCTTACAGATAACTTTTTCATCTACAATCGCGTTATTCCAGTGCTTACAGATAACTTTTTCATCTACAATCAAGTTATTCCAGTGCTTACAGATAACTTTTTCATCTTCAACCACCCTATTCCAGTGCTTACAGATAACTTTTTCATTTACAATCACGCTATTCCAGTGCTTACAGATAACTTTTTCATCTTCAATCAAGTTATTCCAGTGCTTACAGATACATTTTTCATCTTCAATCAAGTTATTCCAGTGCTTACAGATACATTTTTTATCTTCAATCAAGTTATTCCAGTGCTTACAGATACATTTTTCATCTTCAATCAAGTTATTCCAGTGCTTACAGATAACTTTTTCCATCTACAATCACGTTATTCCAGTGCTTACAGATAACTTTTTCATCTTCAATCACGTTATTCCAGTGCTTACAGATAACTTTTTCATCTTCAATCACGTTATTCCAGTGCTTACAGATAACCTTTTCATCTTCAATCACGTTATTCCAGTGCTTACAGATAATTTTTTCATCTACAATCACGTTATTTCCCCAAAGGAAAGAGTGCTTTAGGCCATTGATTTTAATCTGAAAAAATCATTCTTTTCAAGTGAGTAATACATGCCTATAAATGGTTTGGTAAATTATCACAGACCGGCTGGAGACCTATGTGTGGGACAGCTACCATGTTTACTGCTGACATATTTTTGATTCCCTGCCAGGCAGCAGATAATTGTTCCCTGCAAACTGTTCCTCTATCTTATTTTAAAACTCCAGTCTATCCTTTGCAACAGCAGCTTTAACTTCTTTATTTACTTTCTTCTTTTGTTGTTGTTGTTCTTCTTCTTTGTTTATATATATATATATATATATATATATATATATATATATATATATATATATATATATATATATATATATATATATATCGAGAATAATGGGTAAGCACTCGTGTGCTTTTATTTTACATCCAGTCCCCGTGTGTATGCAGTATTGTAAATCTTGTCATCTGTTTTAACCTGTGCTCAAGATGTTCTGCGTTTGCACAGGGCCTCGATTTATAGTCTCATCGGAAGGACTTGTTCTGTGCTGAGTAAATGCTCGAGTAAATAATACTACGTTCTTTCTGTGTAATACACGTTGTAACCCAAAGGGACAGTTATCTGCTTTGTTGGAATGAAAAAGGTAACACAAAATGAAAGATAAAAAGAAACAACATCAGTGAGCCCATGGTTTTCTTCGTGTTTTCCGTCATTGTTAAAATGTTCAGGATAGTGACAGATTTAAAGTCTACAGAAATTCCATTCCTGTTTCTGATTTTAAACTTCCTCAATCCTGAATATGGATAAGCATTTGATGTTTATAACAACACGATTTAGATTGTGTGTATCAGAATTAGCTGTTGATTATCATAGATATAGAAATTTCATAATTATGATTGGATTCGTAGTTTGTGAAAAGAGGCAGAGGAACACGAAGTCCGTTTTCATTTGTTGTTTCCATGTTCTTGCATTCATTTGAAAACAATGTACAAAGCCCAAAATATTATAGACAGCCATCATTGTTTGAATTAAGCTTGTAGATGTCATTGTCTTCTTCTGAAATACTGTAATTTTGTCTTGTAAAGTGCTCCAGTGGAGCTGAGAGACCTTTTGTCCCGAGAATCTTCCTTTTTATTCACGCAATTAGTTTGAGTTGTTTGTTTTTTGGTTCTTAACTGCGTCTGTTCCAGCCAGTTAATGTATTATGTTCCTGTGCCCCTCCATAAGGGGTCTTGGCTTATAAATTTATAAACCATGGAGCCTGAGTACTATGCCTGTACGTTAGTGCGTATTGTTACATTTTTAGCTTAAAGCACATTGTGTTGCCTCTACTTACTGCTCTAGAATGATGATGGTGTTTATGTTGATGATGATTTTGTTGATGATGATGTTGATGATGGTAATCGAAAAAAGTATTTCCATCAGAACAAAAAGGCCTGAACATTTTACTCTAAAGGTGAAATTCTACCAGCAACAATATTGAAAATTCAAGAGAATTGAGATATTTTTCTTCTCCTTGTGAGTCAGGTTTTAAAACAATACTTTAAGTAATTTGTGACCATCCACCACATCATGAGTCGCATTGCACCAGAGGTAAGGTTTTTTTTTTTAATTTTTCTTTTTTTTATTGGATTGATACAGAAATAGCCCAAAAGAATCTGAACAAGAAGCAAAGCAGATACACAGAAACAGAAACAAAGCAGAGCACAAACAAAGTTTTTGAAAGATGCACACACAAACACTGTTGTCTATAATGATACTTCACTTCTCTTTAACTCCCCTAGTAATTGTTAGGACATCGTGCTGAAGCTAGCTAGCTTCATGCAGTGTGTCTCAGAGGTCAGGTTTTAGTTATTGACATGTTGATGATTTGCAATGAAATGGCTATACAATATAAAAATAAAAATAAAAGATTGAAAATCGGACAATTTTGTTATTACAACTTGAAATGATAGACTGCAGGAAATGACAAAATGAGAAATTGGCAAATTTAGCATCCTAATAGGGGTCAAAATGAGGGCTTGGGTATTTTTGAAAACACGTATACTGGCAAAAGGAAACAAAATTATGCCTCGGTATTTCATTACAAGGTAGAATAATGGCTATAGTTTTATATTCAATCAAAATCTCAAAATCGACAACCTGACCCCCACCTGCCTAAAATGCCCCTAGCAGAAAACTGGGTGAGGTGCTAAGCCACTCATTTGGTGGTGGAGGTCACATTTGGGTTTCTTTTTCTATTAGAAATCAACATTTTCCCCACTGCATAATAAAATGCCTTGTGTGGCTTGTATGGATGACTGAGGGGGGTGGGACCAGGATTGACCGAATGATGTTTATATATATATATATAGATATATAGATATATAGATATAGATATATATATATATATATGTATATATATATATATATATAATATATATATATATATATATATATATATATATATATATATATAAATATAAAGGTGCCTAGTTTTACATCAGTATCTCATATTGACAATGTGACAGCCTTGATATGACTTTTGAGGTTGGCAGAGATATAAACGTCATGGACGATTCATTTGCGGACTGTTGTTGCTGTGGTACAACACTTTTATTAGTCATCAACTACATCAATTTCTGGGACTACCATACGTAAAAACCGCAACACGTGAATCATTAACACAAGAATGGAAAGGTCTCAGTTAAAAACACATTACTGACAACAGGTGGCGTGATATTTGCTTAAACGTAGTATCAAGTAAAAACAAAAGGTTATAAACAAAGAAAAACGTAATGACATTAATGAGTTTACATGCACGCGACGTTTTTCTTTTACAAACGTATACAACCACATATCATTCACACACACACACACACACACAACACACCACAACACACACAACACACACCCCACACACACACACACACCACACACACACACACACAACACACAACACCACACACACACACACACACACACACACACACAACACACACACACACACACACCCCGAGCTGTTTACACATATACACACACATGCATACGCGTATACACACCTTCACACATGAATATCACACGCCCCCACACGCGCCAGAGAGAGGGAGAGAGGGGAGGAGGGGAGAACTCTGATCCCTAAAACGTGTTGTTGTTTTTTTTTAATATAAACTGGTCAATGACCCAAACATAAAAGGATAATACTGAACAAGTGAATGATTAAAACAATGAAATACAGCTGTGACAAAGAAACTACGAAACCCACAGTCAAAAAAGAAAGGGGGAGGGCACCCACAAAGAACATTCAAAACAAAAACTAAACAGACAAAACCTTATGTCAAGCTTTTTTTTCTTTATTTTAAACTGATTTCATGCTAAATTGCAAATAATTTTTAGCTTGCAAAGGTGTCAACAGAATCTGAATGCTTGCTAGCTTGTATTTTTTGCTGGGATATATATATATATATATATATATATATATATATATATATAATATATATATATATATATATATATATATATATATATATGGCTAATATTATTAAAAGTTGAACCAAAAAAAATGCATCTCCTGTTGATACACTATATAAAGGGTTTACTATGTATCCAGTTTAGGAATCTTTCACACACCCAGTCTGTATTTAGCCATTATTCTTTATATATATATATATATATATATAATATATAATATAATATATATATAATATATAATATATAAATATATATATATGCCTAAGCTTATATGCTTCAGATATTGTATTACCCCATTGAGATCAATAATTTGCCCTGTTCCGAAAAATACTCACCAAAGATCTTTACATCATTACAGACCAAACGTTTTGAAAGAATCATTCTGAAATGGCTTCTTTTCTCCACTTCCTCATAGATGAGATCCTCCTCATTTTGCATACAAAGCCAACAGAAGCCCAAATGATGCTACAATTCCTTTGCTGCACAATGCCTACTCCCACCTAGAAAAATCTGACTCTTTTGTTTTATACTTTTCATTGACTTCTCCTCTGCCTTTAATACCATTCAGCCCCATCAACACTCAAACTGCTCTCAGTAATGTCTGTCCTCGGCTCATTCTCTGGAAAAAAAAAAAAAAAAAAGCTTCTTGACTGACCAAACACAGTTTGTCCGATTTTAAAGGGCACTATCTACTGAAAGATCAACTTCCATCGGTTCTCCCCAAGGCACCGTTCTGTCTCCCATCCTTTTCATCTTTTATACTAATGACTGCACTGGCTCTGGATCTTATACCGTTGCATGAACTTGGCACTTTGTCTTCCATTTGCATGAACCTGGCTCTGAGCCTACCATTTGCATGAACTTGCACTATGTCTTCTGTTTGCATGAACTTTGTACTCTGTCTTCCATTACTTCTTTCACTGCTAAAAATAGAAAACACCATCAGGTGAGTGAGTCACCACTGTTTTATACCACTTTATCATTTGTAGTCTTTCACTTGTGTGTAACTTTTAACTCTACATCTTACACAATTCCTATGTCACACATGCTCTGTATACATCTCCATGATTGACCTTTGGCTCATTTTTTTTAAACAGTTATAAAAAATAAATTAATGTCAAAAGCATTTTCAATTAGTACATATTTTAATAATTACACATTGTAGTAATCCAGTCAAATTCTGTTTATAAAATTAAATATTAAATTATATATTAGTATAATGTTATCCCCTATATATTAAAACATTAAATTTATCATTATGAATCAAGCAAAAAGATGAATTTCTACAAAAAAAGGCTCTATTTTTTCATTGGTTATAAAAGAAGAACTCACACATGAATGTGATTATGGTGGATCACTTATTTATTTGCTTAATACTCAAACACCCCCCCCCCCCCCCCCACACACACACACACACACACACACACACACACACACACACACCACACACACCTGTGCCTGCTTTATGTCTAATATCACTTACATTGAAGAAAATATGCACCTGCTTCTCTGCATGCGCGCGCGCGCACGCGCACGCGCGCCGCACACACACACACACACACACACACACACACACACACACACAACACCACGCACGCACGCACGCACGCCACACACACACAGAGAGTTGAACACTGTTGAGTTTGGGGCAGACCAAAATTAAGACCTGAGATTTTTTTTTAGATCATGACACTTGACAGTGGCTGTTGAAAACAATAGCCTACTTTGTAAACAACTTTAACAAGTCATGAATCAGTCTCTCTATCTGTGTTCAATAGATCAAACTGTGTAACAAACTGGGAAAACATCCATAGCTGAAATATTTAGCCCTGACGCTGTTTGATCCACTTTTCCTCTGACATGTAGACACTGTTGGTCTGTGTTTAAGTCTGCATAACACTGCTACATTTTACTTGTAGATCAGAGAGAGAGAGAGAGAGAGAGAGAGAGAGAGAGAAACTGGCCAAGGGAAGAAACTCTTTCACCCTTGTGCAATCAGCGTTCATTGGTTGTTGCCCTTTGGTTTGGTCTACAGGCCTTGTGTAATGTTCCTCCCCCCCCCCCCCCCCCCCCCCCCCCCCCCCCCCCCCCCCCGGTAGGGGAGACCCTACCTTCTGGAAATTCTGTGGCTAGAATTCCCTGTTTTTAAAGTTGTTTTTTTTATCCCTAAGTTTCTACCTTGCTCCATTGCTCCTGTCATCACTTCCTTCTTGTTAATTTTCTGCCTTCTTGGTCCATTTTCCTGGCTTTTTTTTCTTCCCCCAAACGACTTAAAAGATATATTTTAAAAAAATCATCCACATCGAAGTCAGATGCGCTGGACCTGACTTGTCAGATGCCTTAACCGGCAATGCAACGCGGTTTTTTTACCCATACAACAGACAACAATGGTTGCTATTTGAGCTTTGACAACAACAAAAAAGAGAAGGATCTGGCATCTAGATCTATTCCCACTGGCACACAACCCACGTAAGTTGAACTACCTGTGGGTATCGCTGCACAGGCGTTACCAGTAAGAGGTTCGTCTTTGTGGGGTGTGTGGGCCGTGGAGTACCTGTTTCGACCTCCAAGCAATAAAATTAAAAAAAAGGTAAAATGGTAAAGGTGTCCCATAACCTATGTGGTCATAGGGGAGCGAGGCATCAGAGACCTCAGCTTCTCTAGGGGCCAGCATGTTGAGGGCGGCGCCCATCTCCTCTCCCTCGCTGCTTTAACTTCCCTGACCCTAAAGAGGGCAGGTACCTATTTACAGCTGGGTGAACTGGGGACTGTACTGAAGCCAAGGTGTGCAAACGGTCACCCATCCAACTGGTAACCACGCTTGACGCTGCTTAACTTGACTGGGGGAAAGCGAGCGCTCTGACCACTGAGCTATCCCGTCCCCATGTCCGTCAAGTAATAAACACAGAAAAACCTCATTGAAGTATTTATGTATTATTATAGTCATTGTGAGGATTCCAGGGGGCCTGTCAGTGTAAACAGCATCCCCACCTTTTTGGAAATTCTGTGCTAGAAATTCCCTCTTTTCTATCCTTCTCTTTGTTTCTACCTTGTTCCTTTTTCTTCCTGTCACCTCTTCATCTATTTTCTGCCTTCTTGGTCCATTCTCCTGCCTTTTTTTTTTAAATTACAGAAAGACTTAAAAGATAACAACTCTCCCCCTATGCCGAAGTCGGATGTGCTGGGCCTGACTTGTCAGGTGTTTAATGGCAGCGTAACGCATTCTCTCTCGTATGAAAGACAACAATAGTTGCTGTCTGAGCGTTCTATGAAGAAGAAGACAATTTCATTTAATGTATGGCTCTTGAAGGAC